>JAULKJ010295661.1:0-11942 GCA_032355405.1 Rubia balearica | reverse complement strand
TGCAACATGTAGTAGTTATAAAGTTTATAACCCGATTCATGCAATTCAAAAATTTTATCTTCATTTCTTCTAATTTAAACTTTAAACCTTTGTCTTTCCATGACTCATGGAAAACCGTCTTTCAAGAGACAAACTCTATGGCGAATGTGATCTTTAATGCGATTATTTATAATATTCTTGGATTTTATTTTAAATTTTAACAGAAAATCATGTTTTACATCGACTTACTGTTAAATCGAGTTATTTTTATAATTGATGTAACTAATGAAGTGAATTGATGTTTATTTTTATTTATGGCGACGAGGTTCTTTATAAGTTCTAAAAACTTTTAAAATGTATCACAATTGATAGAATGTAAAACCCACAAATAAATGTAGCTGTGTGTATTCATATATAGTGTGTACAAAGGGTATACAAGATGGAATCAGATATGGAAAATGATATACACAAAACCTAATCAAAAGGAGTTTTCTTAACCTAATTCTAATTCATCTATTATTCTATTACCCCCCTCAAGCAAAGCCTGGGACCTGTCGCAACGCAAAACTTGGACCGTAAGAACTCAAACTGAGGACAAGGTAAACCCTTTGTAAAGATGACAGCAAGTTGTTGATCCGTAGAAACATGAGCAACCTTTAACTTACCAGAAGACACCATCTCACGCACAAAATGACAATATCAATATGCTTGGCTCTTATGCGAAACCGGATTTTGAACAAGAAAGAGAGCATTATTATTATCACACAGCAAAATAGGTGGTGCACGGGAAGAAACGCGTAAATCCCGAAGTAAATTCTTCAACCAAGCTAGCTCTGCAACAGTATTGGCCATAGCCTGGTATTCTGATTCTGAACTTGAACGGGAAGCCGTAGGTTGTTTCTTCGCACTCCATGAAAATAGATTACCACCAAGAAAAATGACATAACCGTAAGTAGACCTACAAGTCTCAATACAATGAGCCAAATCAGTATCATAATAACCCTAGACTGGAAAAACGGAAGAATTTTTGCAAAACTGAAGAGCATAATGCATAGTGCCACGAACATAACGCAGAATTCGAGTAACAACCTGGTAATGGTCATCAGTAGGTGCCTGCATATACTGACTGATCGTATTCACATCATAAGAAATATCGGGGCGAGTAATTAACAAATATTGAAGTGTACCAACCAAAGAACAATAAAGTGTGGGATTTCTGAATGACTTCCGGTAGTACTTGAAAGCTGTGATAACACCACAAATGGAATAGCAACCTATGCCGAATTTTGCATGCCGGCACGCAATAAAATGTCCTTGTCATACCGTGCTTGCCTAAGAAATAAGCCATCGGAATTACGAACAACCTCCAATCCCAAGAAATACTGTAAAGTGACAAGATCGGTAATGTTAAACTACTGATTAACCTAATCAATAAACTTCTGAATGAGAGGACCATCATTCCCGGTGGAATAATGTCATCAACATAAACAAGCAAATAGAGTAAAGAGGCACCCTGCGAGAAAACAAATAAGGAGGTATTTGCAGAACTGCACACAAAACCCAGGCCAACCAAAAACGTACTAAAACGTTGAAACCAAGCACGAGGTGCTTCTTTAAGTCTATAAATAGCCTTGCGTAGATGACAAACATGATCAGGACACATGGGATCGTTGTAACCAACAGGCTTCTCCATGTAAACCGTGGAACTAAGAATGCCATTTAGAAAGGCATTTTTGAAATCAAACTTTCTCAAGGCCCATTTTTTGTGACAGCTATGTATAAAAAAGTACGAACAATGGATGCCTTCACCACCGGACTAAAAGTATGGTTATAGTCAAAACCAGGTAATTGTGAAAAGTCTTAAGCAACTAACCTGACTTTATGCCTATCAAGTGAGCCATCAGATTTGTACTTCAAACGATATACCCATTTTTAGCCAACAACATTAACATTGGGAGAACATGGAACCAACTCCCATGTCCGTTGAGTAAGAAGAGTAGCCATTTTAGAATCCATAGCAGCAACCCGGTCCGGATCCTTGACCGCAGAACAATGACTAGAGGCTCGGTATTTGCAAATAAAGCACTCAATAAACTAGAAATATCATAATCAGAAAAATCCTTGTACCGTAAAGAACCAGTGCGAGAACGAGTGACCATCGGATGCCGGGAACAGGGAACCGAAGCTGGGAAAGGTACAAAACTCGAGGTCGGTGGCCGGAACCTGGGACAGTCTTGAGACCGGCGGTTGCCCAAACTGGCGATGAAACAGAGGACACCGGGCCCGATAGAGATGCGGATAATGCCCGCGGAGACGCCGTTGTCTGCGTGTGTGACGCTCGGTTGGTGACGACACACGTAAGGCTCGCGCTGGAATAAGAGATGGTTCCGGTGATGCTGCTGGAGGTACTGACTATTGTCAAACCTGAAGCTAGTCACCCTGATATAGATGAACAAAATTTTATGAAGAACACAAAGCTTCCGGTGAAATCTAAAAATTTAAACTCTCTAAAATAATGGGTGATTTTGAAGAGGAAGATGGCTCAAACACCTCTGATGGAACTAATTATAGCTCTAAAAAGCTGAAACATCCAATGATAAAGAATTTGTAATAGTACAAGTAAGAGAAACCGGAAAAAAAGTCTCTTCAAACTGAGCATGATGAGTGATGTACTCTTCCCTAGGGAGAGGATCAAGACATCGATCATGCTTGTATTGTGAACTTTATCCCAAAAATATGCACAACATACTCCAGGGGGCAACTTCTGCGTAGAATAAGGCCTCAAGTAGGGGGAAAACGGTAACCAAAAGCGGAGTGCAAAAAAATGGAGTAAGGATACTGAACAGATAAAGCCAGAATGGTCAATCTATTAACGACATAGACTGCTGTTGAAAAAGAATCATACCAGAATGAATGATGAAGACCAAAATGATATAGAATCGACAAACCAGACTCATTAATATGACGATGTTTCCTCTCTGCACGACCATTTTTCTTTGGAGTATAAGGGCATGAAAGCTGATGATGTATGCCCTTGGATGCAAAATGAGTTCGCATTCAATGATTCACAAACTCAATTCCACTATCACTTTGAAAAACTTTAACGGTGGTAGAAAACTGATTCTCAACAAAAACTTCAAATTATATATAGACCTCTACAAAATCATACTTACGTCGCAGAGGATAGAACCAAGTAAACCGAGAGTGTTCATTAATAAAAATGACGTAATAAAGGTACTCAGCATGAGAGACAGTAGGTGAGGTTACCCATAGGTCACAATGAACTAAATCAAGTATGTGTGGTGCGCGTTTTAAATTATCATTAAAATAAAGACACTTGCCTTTAGCCATTTCACAAGAAGTACATAAAAGAGGCTTAAAGAGCAAACTCGTAACTGACAAACTACCAGTTTTATTTAAAGATGAAATTACATAAAGGGGGACATGTCCTAACCTACTATGCCATAGCTCATATGAAGCCTGACAAACTACCAGTTTTATTTAAAGATGAAATTACAGAAACGGGAACATGTCCTAACCTACTATGCCATAGCTCAAATGAAGCCTTGGCTTTATTTGAATTAACCAAAGAAACTAAAGCACCACGAGCTCTTTGCTAACTTTATTCGGAAAAGTGAAAGAAGTGTCATTTAAAACAAACAACAACATTTAGATCCCTTGTTAACTTGGCAATAGACAATAAATTCTTAGTGATATTTGGAACAACCAAGACATCAGATAAAATGAGGGGATCAGAAAACCTGGAATTGCCAACATGGGAAAGAATTCAAATAAGAACCATTGCCAAAATAAAAATTACTATTACCGTTATAAGAAGTAACGTAATCCAGATTGGAAGCAGAGCCAGTCATATGATTGGTAGCAACATAATCCATATACCAATCATGAGTGGCATTCAATTGTTGATGGTGTGTCTCAGATGTGTCGGCGGAGCTTGCAAAATCACCACGAGCAACATGGGATAGCTTGTAGCAAAATTCAGCAAGATGACTGGGTGATGACATCATTGGCAGCAGTAAGTGGACCGGCTACCCGGAGGAGGGATTCCACCACCGACTGACGATGGGTTGCGGCCTCGACCAACCCTCTCTCGCCCATAACCGCGGCCTCCCCTGCCTCGGTTAGCCTTTCCGGATCCCTGTTGAGAAGTAGCAAAAGTAGAGGGTGCCGGTCCAGGAATAGACGAGCGAGCTTTGAGTGAAAATTCTAATGCCTTAATATCAGCCACAATGTTGTACAAAGGAGGTAAAATATCTTTCACCTTATGAGCGAAGAAACTGGGAAAGCTTATCATTCAAGCAATGACAAAATACAACAACAATATCCTCATCATTAAGAGGATGACCAAGAACACATAATTCATCAAGAATATCTTTAAAACGAGCATAATATTCCTCAATAGACTGATCTTCTTGACAAACTCCTTATAAACGATCACAGAGATAAAGACGATGAGCACAAAAATTATTCTGATATTTAGTTGTTAAAGGATCCCATACTTGAGCAGCAGTGACCATACCGTTAACTTCCAACATTGCAGAAGGAGTCAAGGATGAAAAAAGAGCAGATTGTACCAGCTGATCTGTCTGAATCCAAACCTCACGAGCATCGGCATCATCAGGAGCCTTGTTATTGGATTTCTTGGAGGACAAGCTCGCAGGTGCAGCGGGACACTTAATCGAACCATTAACATAGCCAATTAATTTGACAATACGTAACCTGAGTATTCCAGTGAGAGTAATTGGAACCATCAAGCTTGATGGTGATGCAGTTGATCAATGAAAGAAGCGTAATGGTTATCCATGCACAAAAGAAAAATAAAATTGTACCAAACACACACCAAACTTGTGAATGACAGTGGAAGACTAATTTAACTGTTGTTCAGGGACAAAGCAGCAGGTGCGGCACGGAATCATAGGCGACAGCGTGTGAGGTTCATGACATCAAATCTTGGCATCTGGAGAGATGGCGGGTGGTGGCGGTAGAAAATTCCGATCGGTCGATTCTGACGGACAGGATTTGCGGGGATAGAGATTGGCGGTTGGGAGCAAGTGGGAACGGCCGGCGATCAGAAAAAAATGAGAGAGAAAGCTGGAAAAAATTGGTAAAAGCTAGAGAATATTTTGAGAGATTTGATTGATACCATGATAGAATGTAAAACCCACAAATAACAGTGGCTATGTGTATTCATATATATAGTGAGTACAAAAGATATACAAGATAGAATCGGATATGGAAAATGATATATACAGAACCTAATCAATAGGAGTTTTCCTTTCTTAATCTGATTCTAATTCATCTATTATTCCGCTAACAATGTTATAATTTATTAGACCCTAAAGAATTTTGAAGCGAGATTTTTTATGATCATCTAACTGTTAGTCGGTCTAACAGAAGAATTTCTCATAAACCATTTTAATATTATTCTTGATTTTAGTTGTGATATTATAATTATTTTAAAATTTAATCGACTATGTAAATTATTAATTAACGGAAAACTATCTAATTGTTCTAAGAGTCCATCTCTTGAAAGACGATCTTTCGATAAACCATTGAAAACCAAGGTTTAAATTGTAAATTATAATAAATGAAGATAAAATTTTCAGGTTGAATTGATTAGATCATAAACTTTATAACCACTACACATTGTACAATAAATTTTTAATATTAAAACTAAAACCTTTTACTTTTTATTATTTTAATTAAACTCATTTTTTCCATAATCTTATGGAAAGACCGTCTTTCCCAAGGTTTTGCCTTGTTCTAATACTTTATAGAAATTTGTTAAATATTATTAATTATTTATTTGTTTTAAAACTAAAAAAATAGAAATAGTCCTTTAAAAATGTATTCTTGTTGCAAATAAAATAAACACATCTTTGATATAGAATTTTGCTATACTATGCCCCACTAGAAAACTAGTGGCACTTAAATGTATGCGTTAACCAATGCATTTGACACATTATTATGTTTTTTTGATTGATTGCTAGATTCAGTTAGGTTTACATTACAAAGATTTAGATGACCATTATTGGTTTTCTTATCTAAATCCCTATTTTTTTAGACTAAATTGCATATAATGGACATTATGTCCTCACGAGCTCCTAGATTATTTTTTTTGTGAGCTTATTGGTAGGATACTCGTGAGCACTTCGGCGTATTTTTGTATAAGGCCATCCGCAAGGGTGGTAGTAGATGTTAGAAGGTTATCAGCAAAGGCGGCAGTAGATATTATAAGGTCATCCGTAAGGGTGGTAGTATACATAAGGCCATGAGTCAAAAAGTATAGTATATGAGATCAAGCCAAGAAGAAGATGGGAATTGAGTTCGAAATTTAAAGACATGGCGTGCCAACAAACTCGGGTCGTGCCAGCCAACAAGGTTCATGCCAGAGACCCTTGGCACGGGCCGCTTGATTCTACATGGCTCGTACCGATGAAAGGTCCCATGCGACTAAGTATGGGCATCAACCGTGCCATTTAACACAGCAGGTGCCGTTCCAAAGTTAACATTCAAAGACCAACCAATGAGGTGTAAATATTTCCACGCCTCGCCACCAGTTCTCTCAGAAATCAACTCCCAACCAATGGCTCACAAGGATAGACAGGGGCGCAAGCCTTTTAGATGTAGAAAATCATGCACCTGACTGGCGGCCCGTAAGGATAAACACGGCTCGTGACGTTTAACTGATCAAGGAAGAATCCCAGCCTGCGGCCTGGAATGAATGGCATGGTCGCACACTCAGACGGCTGAGAGAAGAGCCCTAGACGGTGGCCTGTGTTGAATGACATGAGCCGTGTCAAGCAAAATCAACATTGGTTGTGTTCTATAGCTCAGCTCGTGCTAATGGCTGATAGGGTTTTGGTCCCTTTTTGGGCCTTTTTCAAGGACCAATTCCCTACTACTATAAATAGAAACCTATATCTACTAGGGTTTCAGTTTTGGAAGTTTGGTTTTTATTAGTATCATTCTCCTTAGAGTAGGTAGAGAGAGAAAGGGACTAACCCTTCTTTCTAATTTATTTCTTCCTGTTTTTGTCCAAAGGGAATTGAATCCAATGAAATATTTGGGTTCAATTCCTAGGGAGTAATGATTTAGCTTGGGGATCTATATTTGTATTCATGACTTGGTAGTTATTTTGTGAGATTCTATATCTATCTATCCTTTTATGTTAATGAACATTATGTTGACTTGTTCTTCACATTCTTGTTAATTGCATGATTGTTACACTATGTTGGCATACACATTAGGCAACTTTCGTGTTGGCGCAATTATTGATATCCTCACGGTGGCAAGAGTCCGGGACCGTATAGGTGTATGCATGTGGATTGTCGAGGCAACATTAAGAAGACCGTATACTAGTTTTAGCTTGACTTTGATCCCAAAGGGTTGCAGATGGAGATTGTGTAGTAGTAAACTAGGGTTAGCATATTTTGCAACCTTAGAATCAGCGATAAGGTGCATATCTCATTGTCTTTGTAGGCCTAGAAAGAAGCATTCGTAGTGGAGTGCTTAGTACATAATCCCATGGGGGAGAATCAGATAATGCACAATAGGCAAGGCAATTACTTCACTCCCATAATTACGAATTCGGTGCTGATAACAGATTACAATAACACCCTTATGTGACAAATAGGGGGAGTGTTGACCATCGACCACATTATGTGACATAAGCATTAGGATAGATTTGTATATCTTGAATGTGATTGAATCTAGGATCCAAATACACTATCGACCATGTATACTTTCTCTTGTGATTGAATCTAGTTTTATTCTCTTGTGTTCTTGTATACTTGTAGTTGTTAGATAACCCCCCCCCCCCCCCAAAAAAAAACCTGTTTTGCAACATTAGCTATTTCTATATGTAGAGAGATCAATATTAGCTATCCCTCTTAGTAATGCATAACTTTATCCTTTCCCCTTTTCGAATCCAAGTAGACCAGCGATTTGTCCGACTTGAAATCTTTGGAATATATCTCCTCCTTGATCTCTTCTTCTGTGTATCCCTGGTCCCTTAGCTTCTTCTCCTCTTTTTCTTTTCGTTGTTCTATCAGTTTCTCCTTTGTAGTTTTGTTCCCATTTGTCCGATGTGGTTGGTGTACCTCTTTTCCTTGGATTGGGTACTTGCCTTCTCTTCTCTCCTTTTTTTTCTGAAAATTTATTTAAAAAATTAGTTATTAACACAATGTATTAGTCGATAAATATTGAAATATTGTTTATGATATCAAGTAAGAATTTTACTTATAATCATGTTCTCAATCTTTCTGTGTTCCTCGAACTTCTTCCACTCCTCCTCATCCATCCACATGTACTTTTCCCAAGGCTTGTATTTGGGAACTTTACCACTCAGCATAAAATGGATATACTTGTCATCACCATGGACTTCCAGTTCTGATGTGCATCACAAGCCTTGCCTACCACATTCTTCCTCAACCTCCTCCATTGGTTTTCAGTCAATTTTGTTTCAAACTTGAAACTTGCCTGCAACGGAAGATTACATGATATATAGGTTTGGAGCATGAATATTTTGGTTATTAGTAACAATTGCGTATTTATAAACTAAGTATTATGATTTTTTTTACCTTTATGTCTCTCCACGCCTCCTCCTTGACATCTAACTAGACATTAGGCCAGTGTATCCATGTACCGAATTTGACCCACTCTGAAAGGCGTAGTTGTTATGTGCGGTCCAGGCACTCCAATTTTTGACACAAACCATCTCACCATCAACTTCATCGAAAGCGATGGGGACAGGGTCCCTTTCCTTGGCTAACATGACCAATTGGCACATAGTCGTCCCTCGTTCCATACACCAAGTGGCAATCTCGAACTTGTTAAATGCCTTCCCCTGACTCCCGCCTGCCTTGGTGAGGTCATTATTCTTCCGATCGCAAAGGGGGTTGTCCTGGTTATCATCCTCGTTCTCTTCAGCATCTTTTTCTTCGGGAGCATATGTTGCACCCGCTATCTCTCCCTCAAATTGAATCTTGAAGGGTACAACCGGTGGAAACTCCTCTTGATCGGCTTCAGAAGCTTCTTCTTTGTTTTCAACTATTGTTTTTTTAGGAGGTGAGCCAGGCCTCTTCCTATTTCCATCCATCTTTTTAGCTTTAGGTGGTATCAATATATGAATTCAAATAGATAGGATAAGGCATAACAAACATAAAAATTTCAATTTTTGACAACAACTATACCTCACACATTTTTTGCCAAACACTTCAACATCACAAAAATCAACTATGTCTCAAACAGTTTAGGATAAAGACTTCAACATTACATAGTCAAAAATATCTCACACACTTCAATGTATCTAATGCAGTTTGGAAAAAATGCTTCATACATCACACAGTAAACTATGTGTCACATATTTTAGAACAAACACTTCAAACATCAGACAATGAACTATAACTCATACACTTTGGAGAAAACACTTCTAACATCAAACAATGAACTATATCACAATTGAACATCACACAATGAACAACCCTAAACAACTTAACATTAAAAAGGATTAATTCATACATTTCATCGAACACATACAATTTCTCGCAAATTTCACTCAATGTAAAGGAAGCTAGGGTTTTTATAACACAACAAAACATGAGGGAATAATGAATTACATTCAAATGATCTGGCCGGTAACCAACCGTGAAGGCAACTTCGCCAGCGCCGAGTGGAGGAATGAGGGGTTTTGGGGTTCGCGGTTACAAAAATTGGGGGGTTTTGGGGTTGTTATGTAAGGTGGGATTGAGGAAGTGTAGTAATGAAGGTTGAATGAGGCTTAAATGGTGGAGAACATGGAAATTGATGGTGGAGAAGACATCCGACTAGTCGGGTTTTGAACTAAAACAAGTGTATGGGAGGAAGAAGATCGGACGCCTTTTATATAATTGGATCACCATCGGTACTTAAACTGACATACCGGTGCAGAATATAATTCTACTATACTCTAGCATTATCACAATTATTCTAAGTGCACAGCACCGGCTTAGTACTGGTGTTGTAGATTGAAATAACGGTACCTAAGTAGCTTAAAGCAGCATCTTGGGTCTGCCCAAATTATTTTTTTCGGGAAAGAGATTCTTGATGGTTTTCAGGTAGACTATATTGTTGTTTGTCCCTAGCATAACATGTTATACCATCTTCTGGTCCCCAAAACCACCCGAAATATGGTTTTGGGGACCAAAAATTTCACTTTAAATTTTTAGGGTACTAAAAAATGTGGTTTTGCTCTCGAGGACTAAAAGATGCTATGTTGTGGACCAAAAAAATAATTTAGTCTTACATTTAACCAAGAGTTGCTCTTTTAGTATATAGTATAGACATACCTACTTCGATCACATCATATATATGTCATCATTACTTGCACTTTAACATGATAGCAAGTCGATATGTTCTTATCATTAAGAATTACGAAAAATTCAATTTCGCAACATGCTATTAAAAACTAGAGTAAAGTGCTAAAATAACTCTACCTTTTGACCGAAACTGCCAATATAACCCTGCAATTTGAGAAAGTGTCCGTCTAACCCTGGATTTGCTGACTTTTAAGTCAACTGTTGTTTAGTCTGAACATGGTGAAATGATGATTTTACCCTTAATTTTTTTTAAAGAAAATTTTGAAAAATGTGAAATATTGAACACCCTATAATTAGGGATAGGAAAAAAAATCAAAAACCAAAAAGCGAACCAAAAACCGTATAATTCGAATTTGAATAAACCGAACCAAATTTAAAATACGATTTTTGGATAATCAAATTGAGTAAACCAATTCTTGAATATGATTTTTGATTTGGTATTGGATATTGAAACTCAATCCGAAAACTGACCTAATTACCAAATTGCAATTAAAAATAAATTAATTATTTATATTAATAATATAATTTAAAACTCTAAAATTGTTATGGTTGAATTTATATTGTAGTTGTTGGATTTCTATTTTAAACACTTGAGTTTGGTGATGTAGAAATTAAATTACATATTTTTATAGAATTTTAAATTAATTTATATATTTTAGTATTTTTCTATAAAATTTCCCATGAATTTGGTTTATTCTGTTTGAAACCGAATTCAAACAAAAAAATGAATTTCGAACTTGGTTCGGATAATTCAATTTTTTGTGTTATTCAGATCGGTTTTGGTTTTGAGATTTTTAGGGGCGAAACTGAGTAACTCAAACCAAATAAACCAAAAACCGACCTAATCGTCACCCCTACCTATAATTTCCCTTCTTCATCCTTAACCTCAACCGTCTCCCGACTCTCTCCCCACCTTCGCCACCCTCACCCTGCTATCGCCTCCTCCTCCACCTACCCGTCACCCGCTCCATATCCCACCCTAACCCTGCCTCCTCCACTGCTCTGCCCCACACCTCCATTCACGTTAGAGCTGGATACCATGTTTTCCCAACTTCGTCACTGCCGTCCATGACATATTTTCTGAGGAAATGTACGATATGAAGTTCAACGATGAAGAAATCACTCGTCCAAATTGAAACGGTGGAGGGTGATTCGCTGAAGTGGACTCTGGTGGCGTCGATCAGGATGTTGTCGCACCAGATTAGGTATTGCGACGATGTGCAACAAAAACCTAGCCAGGTCACCGAATGAAGATCCTCCGATGATTTAGCACAATAAGTTTGATTATGTTGACTATTTTGAATGTTACATAGTGTTAGATTATTAGGCACCCTAATTGACTAGGGTTTTATCACTTATTGTGGTTAAAGCCTCTACGGTCCGTACTGTTCTCGCTATTGCCACTATGCCGAAATGCCCTCTTAACCAACTTGATATCAAGAATGTCTTTCTAAACAGTGTTTCTGATAATCCTGTCTGCATGGCTCAACCAGTTTGCTATAAGGACCCGGTCCACCCTGATTATGTTTGTTGAACGCATCACGACTGTACTAATGACGCCCTCCGCAAATTTTTCCACTTGTT
>JAULKJ010295635.1:0-11945 GCA_032355405.1 Rubia balearica | reverse complement strand
TCTTCGTTATCTTTTCTCTTCTTTGTTCTCTTCTTCTTTGTCGCCGACAAATGGTCGATCATGATCGCACCGTCGTCGGACAACACCAGGTGACTCAAGTTCTCGTAGTTGTCACCCTGCTAGCCGTCGACCGCCTCACTCTAGTCGGAACCCTGATTAGGCTGGCTCTCACCACCCCGCTCTTCTCTTCGCGAGCCCAATCCTCGTACCAACTATTCTGTTGTTGGGCCTAGCCGTGGCGGGGCTGGAGGGGTGGGTCGTGGGCTGGAAGAGGTGGGTCTCGATTTTGATACCTATCTTTAATGGGGGTGGTGGTCTCAATTTTTTGGCGCTTGGCTGACCAGCGCCGGAAATCGGGAAGGGTTTGGATTGAGAAAGGATCGCCGACACTATGGTTTTGGTGGAGGGCTAAGATCTTCGGCACCGACGGAGCTAGGGATTTGGGTAGGTGGCAGAGTGGGGTTGGGATTAATGGAGTGGCAGTGGTGGAGTTCGTGGTGGTCGTGGTAGAGGCCAGGGCAAATAAAGGTGGAGTGGCAGCGGCGGCGCAGTGAAGGTGGCAGAGGTGGAGTGGCGGTGACTAGGATAGAGGCGAGGTGCCGGGATTAATGGAGGGGCGGTGGTGGAGTTCGTAGTGGTTGTGGTAGAGGCGAGGCTAGGCAAAAGAGAAGGCTAGGGAAAAGGGAAGGGAGTGGCGGCAGCTCGGTGAAGGTGGCTGAGGTGGAGTGGCGGCGACTACGGAAGATGAAAGGTGCCGGGATTAATGGAGCGGCGGTGGTGGAAAGTTAGGGTTGAGTGGATCTGTGGTGAGGGAGGGAATTTCCAAATTTTGAAATGTGTATAATTTTAACTTCTTAAGGATAAATAATAATGTGTTATGATATGTTAAACATTTCCTTAAAAAGAAAGTTTGCAGATTTACCTGTGGCCGATAAAAAGGAAAGTGTGCACATTTGGCTAGAACAGAGGGATAACTACAGATTAGATTTTTCCTTTTCTTTATATATAGACGTCAGTGCAAGTAGGGGCGGACACCCGGTCAATTTAATTGACTTTTAGTTTATTCAGTTCGGATTAATTGGATTGACCCCTATAAAATGTAAAATCTAAACCGAACATGTTAGAATAGAATATTCCAGAGATTAATTTAGAATTTAGATATTTACATTTTTGTCCATCATTAACTTAATTTATTCTATCATTAATATAAACCAATATTCAAAGGTAATTCACTTCTACATGTTATCATAACAGTGTTAGGATCCAGCTTCCTTCCTCTTCCGAAAAATTATGAATTTCAATAAAAAAAATTCCTTCTTCTTTTCTTCTGCCATGGAGACTTTCTGCCACCTCCGATGTTGTCTTTCCAGTCTCTTGCCACCACGCCTACAGTATCTTTCCAAGCAACAACAAAAACTACGGAGATTGCTTTTGGTTGTTTGCCTCTTCCTGACTTGCACCTTTCCCAATTCAGTTTCTGCTGCTAACGAGTGATTGTATTGGCGTTGCTTTCTTTCTCTGTGTGTTGGTTTCGGCCGTGCATAGATTCTTTTTTTGCAGTACTGCTCTTCTGTCGGAGTTCCCTTCTTGCAGATAAGGTTCACGAGCAATCGTTGTTGAAGAAGCCTCCAAACGCGTGCAATTCATGTGTTGACACTTCTGCCTCCAGTCGCGCCTTGCATGCAAATTTGCTCCAACGTTGCATATCTCCTTAGACCACGCATTGTGTGCCTAAATCCAACACATTTTCAAGCTTTTAGCATATTTTATATCCTAGTGATATGTTTGAGCTCATTTTCCGCTACTATGCACCCACCTACTTCTCGCATGGCTAGTCGTCATTCTTCTAGTAGGTCGGTTTTTTATTCTTGTTCAACTGCTAATATGACTGCTAGTTCTTAACATCTTCAGAAAGTACATCCTTATCGTGGTTTTTCATTATGCTTATGTGAGTAACGGTGAATCACTATTAGTTTCTCATATAAGTCAGTTTAATATTTCTGGCTTGTCTCTTCGTGATGTTCCTCAAATCACCAGAAGTTTACTGCTCATTAGTAAACTTACTCATGATTGACCTGTTATTATTATATTGATGTTTGTGGGTTTTTTTCAATTAACACAAACATACATGGAAAATAATGGGTAAGGGTCATCATCGTTCAGGTCTTTATTTCCTAAAGACCGGTGATTCCCCCTTTTTAGGTGAATTAAGCCATGGAAACTCCAAGCTTCTTTTGAGCACTGGCATCTCGCCTAGGTCATGTGTCTTATAACACTCTTCAGTTATTATGTAAACATGGTCATATCTCTGTCACTTGTTTTTTTTCTGCACCTTTTAGTTTCTCTTCTTGTCAGATGTCCAAGAGCCAATGTATGCCTTTTTCTATCTGGGACAAGTGAACCATTGGTGTGTTTCCTAAGGTGCACTATGATTTGTGGGGACCGGTCCAAGTTTTATCAGTAGAGGGCTATTCTTATTATATTGTTTTCATCGATGATTTTTCATGATTCACATTATTTCTCCCATTATGCCAGATGTCCGATTTCTTTGACATCTTTCTCCAGTTCTAGAAATTTGTTGAGGCTCAATTTTCTACCAAGGTTTAAATCTTGCAGACTGATGGTTCACAAAGTTCACTAATCATCACTTCCAAGCCCATTTTGTGTGTTCTGACATTCATCATCAGATGTCCTCTCCCCATACACATGCTCAGAATGGTTGGCCGAGCAAGAGTATCGTCACATCACGGAGACTGAAATTTCCATGTTATTTTTTGTGTTGAAATATTATTGTGTGCATGCATTCTCTTCCCGGATTATATATTTAACAATCTATCCAGTTCCATTTCTGGTGGCAAGTCTCCATTCGAGGTTGTTTATGGATTTGTACCATATTACTCTCTTTTTCACCCAAGTGGTTGTCATGCATATCCTTGCTCGCATACTGTTGTGCCTCATAAGTTTGCACATCTCACCATTCCGTGTGTTTTATTATTAACTACAGCCCACACCAGAAAGGGTTCAAGTGTCTCAATCCGTCCATTGAATGTATTTATGCCTCACGTCAAGTCCAGTTTGATGAGAACTTGGTGAGTGTCACTTCACTCGCCAAATAATCTGCAAACTCAAGAAAAATATTAATTAGTATAACGATAAGTAGGGTGGATCAATTTCTCTTCCAGCGAATTCATAAATATCTTCGGGGATGTCACCACACCTTATTTTTTTAAAATGATTTCTAAGACTAAAATTGCAAATAATGAATCTTAAAAAATGATAAATAATATATTTAAATGATAACGGCTAAGAATAACTCATGCTAGTTAATATCGATCATAGATGCAATAATAAATCAATTCTTACACATCTATCAGTAATAGGGAAGTAGGTACGCTTAACCTCCCCAATTCTTTCTTACTTTATCGATAGTTAATTAATTATAATTAACTAACTATTTTCCTTACCAAAATGTCCCCAGAAAGTATTTGCTAAACTAAAACACATCTTGATAGCATTAAGAATTAAAAGAAGCAGAGGCATAATTAGGCCTCACGATTTAAAACTAATTGAAGACTAACACCGACGAAGTCGGTTGCAAAATTTTTGCCAGGAACCGCCTTCCCTAAGAAGTTCCGATATTGAAATTCATATGATTCGGCTGCCCGAATCATGGGAAGGCGGTTGGGTCGACAAGACATAAATGGAGGCCAAATTTTGTCATTTTTGTGTTAAAAACTCATTTGGTGAGATTCGGTTTCAGGAAGGGGCTTCTAAGTGAAACTTTGTCAATGGAATAGGTAAGAACAATTTGATTACATTATTATATGGACATATAGTGCATTTGGGTAATTTTTTAATGTGATTAATAATTGTTTTTCTTGCTATTGGTTAATTATGATGCATGAATTTAGATGATGGGTGTTAATGTGAATGTATTTTGTTGTGAACCTCTCTCTTTTCAGTCCTTTGTAGTATAATTGATTATGGATTGAATTGAATTGATTGGTAGGAACTTGAAAAATTTCCCGATTATTTTCCCTTGATAGAATCATTTCTTGTGGTTGCTTTCGATCATTTTTCGAAGAGTGGTGTTGTGCAATCACGGTGTCTTTCTAAGGATTGTAATGATGATGTATACCTTCGTTAAGGTATTGCAAACACATAGTCGACATTCATACTAGCGCCTGAACCTCTATATATAATCTTCTTCCTGAGTTGAGTAAACCGAGTCCTAATTTCAACAAGAAGACCAGTTGCAGGTGGAGTTGTTTGTGCATCATGCGTGTGCGGTGTACCAGAATTAATGCCGCCTAGTGCCCTACTTTCTGGATAATATGTACGTGATCGTCTGGCTCTTTCATGGCGACAACATCTCACCATCCTCAACATGGTGGCGTTGAAGGAGGACAAGAGAAAGGTCGTGTCGCTGATCGCTCATCCTCACCATCCTCGATTTGGTCTTTGGAAGGAATTGGAATAGGTGAAACTACGGCTGGCTGATGTTAAAGAGTTTTAGTTCTTGAGATTCCACAAACTTTATTTTGTTTCAAGCCATTTGTTCAATTTTCTTTGCGGTTATATTTTTATAAGTGTGTGCGGAGATAGAGCTATCACCCTAGTGTCTGGATCATAATACTCGCACCAAAACATTTGTTGGAAGTTCATAAAGTGCTACACTAAAACTATCATTTTCCAATATTGTTACTTTATCATCATAATCGTGATTATTTTACGTGAAATATTAAATTAATTACTTGGGTCGTCGAAGGCGGTGGTATATGATCCTGAGAAGAAGTACCAGTCTGGGTTGAGAGATCTTCACACAACATAGTTCCTCGGTAGTGTCCATCTCAGGCTTATTATCCACAGCAGATTCATCACTGTCTTTACTCCTCAAAACCAATGTGCTTCATAATCATAACACCAATGAAAATTATGGCATAATAGGTTTTACAATTTGAGTTATAGGTCTTACAATTTCAAATTTGGAATAACTCAAATTATGCAAGCAAAGAGTAATAACTCAAATTCGGAATATATGATATCTAAAATTCGTCCAATGCCTCTCCAAGTTATAGGGTATAATTGGCCAGTACAACTCAGAAGAAGACAGGATTTGGTAATTCCAGTCACAAACTGGAAAGACTTATGACAACTTTAAGAAGTTAAAACCATATCTAACTAAAATATCTTATTTAAAAAGAAACATGACCGAAATTCATCAAGCTAAGTCTTGAATGAATACTGCCTTATCTAATTTTACCAAATATAATTCTAATCAAATTAGAACCGAATGTTGTAAACCCTAATTGAAACTAGTCAAAATTAAACTCTTCCAAAGCCAACATGGCCGAGTTTAATGGCTTTATTCCAAAATGAAATAATTTATAATGATCACACTACCTCATTAAAAAAAATTCCAGTGAGAAAACAAATATAGTGTTTTTCATGATGTCTTCAATACTTTGACACTCTTAAACAATTAATCTAAACCATTGTCGATTTATTCCTCTTCATCATGAAGGTGATAAATTAAAGCATTCAAAGCCGCATGTCTAACCTTCGTTCTTGCCATAGTCATAAAGCTTGAGGGAGGTCGTCGCCGTACTATTTTTAAGTCCTAAAGTGCTCTTAAGTACAAGTAAATAGATAATGGCAAGTCGGGGTCGTTCACGGAGAAAAAAAATTTTCTAAGCATTTACGCATATAATGGTAAATGCTACACTATATATACAGATATGCATATATATATAAGCATATAAAGAGGGGGGGGGTTTATTGGTTTTTCCAACTTATGAATTTAAAGACAAATTAACTATCAATCAAAGTGAATGTAGTAAATAAGCACAAAAGCCAAAATGAGCACAAAAGCATGCCAAAATGGGTACAAAAGCATGCCAAAATCATCGTATTATATGGACACATCAAACCTCCCCACACTTGAACCTTACTCGTCCTCGACTAAGAAAAGACCAAGAATACAAAGAAGTTCAAATGTTCCCATCCTAATTATAATAACCCCCCAATCAAAACCTCACAAAACTCTCAGTATCATAATTCCCCAAAAGTTTATATCACACACAACCCTTATTCCTAAATCTACCCAAATATACTACCTATCAATTCCCTAATTCCTGAATTGATATTCCCCAAAAGTCTAATGGTATCAAGTGAAATAAAAACTATATCAAATGCTCAAATACAACCTTCACTTCATACCAATATATGTATCCAAAAATGAAGTATACCAAGAATCAAGAATTTCATACCTTACTTCATTTTCCCCATCTAAATTACCCAATCCCAAGTAGGTCCATGATGTTAGACCATCCAAATTTCAACCAAAGGCCTTATGACTCCAATGCCTGCAAATGAGTAGATATTTAACCAAAATTTTCTTCTTATTTTCTCTCTTTCTCTCATTTTGCATAGGAGCCCTTTCGGGTTTTCATCCTAACCACACATCATGTTTCTTTTGGCTCACATCTCACCCACATTTAGCCTCTCATTCCTACCTAGGTCGTCCTTTCAAGTTTTTGGCCTATCCAGGCCCCCAATGTTGCCTAAATTTCCCTCTCGGGTTTTCAACTTTGCAGGTTTTCTTTTTATTTTTCTTTTTTCTTCAAAAATTTTAATCAAAAAATGCTAAATAGCTTTCTGCATTTCAAAGCTGCTACAGAATTCGAATGCAACAAAACATAGTATCCCAAAAGCAATAAAAATATCCAGAATGTCTAGATTATCCCAAAAGAAAACAGCATAAAGCAAATCCAAAATGTCTAGAACATCCCAAAAGAAAACAGAAATTATCCCAAAAGAAAATAAAAGAAAACGGCAATTCCCTCCCCAATACTTGAGTTCTACATTGCCCTCAATATATCTAAGTTAGGGCAAATCACAATGCATATCAAAGTACATATAAAAGTAGGGGGTACGAAGAATAAAAATGCTCGCAATCACTGATGTGAGGAAGAACCACCATCGTCGTAGCGCTACTGTACTAGGTCACCCATGCCTCGTTCCTATGATGTCATTTCCTGCACCTCGCTGCCTCGAGATCTAGACCCAGGGGACCACCTGAGTATGCCTGCAAGTCCCAGACCCTGGATGAGAGTTGGTCAATATCCTCATCCATGTCCAAAATGTTCCACGACATGAATATGTTATGGTCGTAGATCATGTTGTGCAGTCGGAAATAGAAGTCTGGAGGTGACTGGTAGGACTGGTACTGGGCGATATCCTCCTACATCGGGTCAAACTGTTGCGGCTGTGGAGAGGAAGGTGAAGAATGCGGTGCTGGTGAAACCCGATTGTAAGCCAGAGTGCCCTCATCATTCTGGATTGGGAGGTTGTTAAGCTCCCATAGAAAACCCTAGCGGCATTCAGTATCTAGCTCGATCGCCAAATCAAGCACTGGTGTGTCCATCTCCAACTTTGTACGCTGGGGCTGTGGAAGTTTCATGAAAGTGACACCTCCAACCCCATACAACCAATGGAATGAATGTGGTCTTCCGTGGTATGGATCAGGTGAAAGTTGACCATAGGGGATAATGTAATGCGATATGACTACCCCTACCAAGTCACTGAAGGCCTTGAGGTGTGACGATGCTCAGCTGATTCACAAGTAGGGTAATCATGCCCCCTACCGATATTTCCCTCTTATCTTTCTTCGTCGCCTCAACAATATTGGTAATTCACAAGTTATCTCATCCTCCATACCATGTCCCCTCACTGGTTAACTCCCACAAGAAGCGCATCTTATCATTGGGCACATTTGTCGCCTCAGGGCGACAAAAGAGAGTAGTGGAGGGTAGGCGATGTATAAATCACAGGGCAGGATGTATGATGTCATTGTTCTTGTCCCTGTCACTCCTCATCCTCTTGGTGATGGTATACCAGAATAAGAAACTCTCCTCCATGGTGGAGGTATGTCTCTCCGGATCGAACCTCGCCCGGATCTTTGCTCCGTCCCAACCAAAAACTTCTTCATTTTCTGAAAGGATTATCTCATATGATCGGTCATTCATATGAAACCAAATGAACCTTTCACAAGGCACTTCATCCCTCTCCATGTATGCCCTCAATTTGGATAAGAACTCCAAGGGGTATCGCCGGTATGTGGGTGCACCTCGTGACAAGAAACCTGTCATACCTCCTTTGTGAATGAAGCATAGGACAAGCTCCTTAAGCTGAAGAGCCTCCAATACTGCTTTGTCGAAAAAAATACGTCTTCTTAATTCTACGGGAAGCTAATTTTCCCTATCTCTCAACATAAGCGTCGGTAATCTGATGCAAACCTATGAATCTATTCGGGAGAGTTGGTGGTGCTGGCTCAGCCACTGGTGGAGGAGGTGGTGCTTGCGCGGATGCACTCGCAGCTCGGGTAGGTCTAGCTCTTTTCGGAAGCATATCTGTGATTAAATCCAAACAAATATCAAATGCACATGGATTTAATAGAAAACTTATGCAATAATTACTTAGACATCATTTACAAGAGTATATTATCCACACTATATTGTAACTTATAGTAATGGTCACATATATAGAAATTAGCAATTTTGGTTAAAAGGATGCAGTCAACATACTACAATCATGATAATGCAACAATAATAAAGCTAAACTAGCCTAGGTGAATAGCAAACCAAAGCCAAAATGTAGCTTAATCAAACTAGCCTAATGAAAGTTAAACTAATCAAACTAGCATGATTAAAACCTAATCAAAGCAAAAGTATACCTAATTCCATACTCCACTGTCAAAATGTGGTAGCGCAATCAAGTTCCATTATTGTTCTTGTCTAACCTTAAATTAGAACTAACAATCCAGATCTAGAACAATCCAAAACATTTTACTACCAAAAATCCAAAACGTGAACAACCCATATGACAAAAAGAATCAGCTCATGAATATATTCATCAATCCCAATCCATAGTACACAAGATCATCAATTTCTCAACATTTCAATAATTTATACAAATGAATATAAATCTTGAATTAGATGAATATAACAATTCAAAAGCATGTAGTTGAAGAAATGTACCGATTTGGAGCTTATGATGAAGAGTGAACTTAGCCCACAAAGATGTCTAAGCTTAAGCACTAGCAATTTCGAAACCCCCCAATTTTTAGGGTTTCAAATTAGAAAATTTCTTTGGATTTTTCAAAGGAATGAATGTGAATTTATGGAGGATAGGTGATGGGAACAGTTTTTGGCCAATTTTTTATGGATATTCAGGCAGGTTTTAGTAGAGAACAGGTGTCGGGATGGTGGAGAAGAAAGGGAAAAAGAGAAGTGGCTAAAAAATGAGGGTCTATTCGTTGAATCCTATTTTTTATGAACAGTGTCGCGAGTCACGACAAGTAGGTCCTGGGAGTTATGATTTTCAAAATGTAACATGATTTTGGTCGCGAACAAGACAAACTCATTGCAACTCACAAACTCGTCCTGACTTACAAACGGTTGTCACGACTCGCGACCAAAATGACCTGGGAGTTGCAAAATTTCTAAATCCCTTTGATTTCTATCGCGATCGCGATAACACCGTCGTGACTCGTGACAAAGTGTTGAGAATCGAGATAGGTCTGTCGCGACTCGCGAGAAACTGGACTTGGGAGTTGCAAATTTTCAAAATCTCATCCTGATTTTAGTCTTGATCGCGATGATCTGTCGCGAAGTGCAACACCTCATTCGCGATCACAACTTTTTTGACATGGAAATTCAATTTTTTTATTCTTGTCCTGATTTTGGTCACGATCCCGATAGCAATGTTGCGACACATAACCAAAATGGACAGGGAGTTTGCCAAAATCCCTTGTTCGTCGCGACTCGCGACAGACAGGGTGTTCCATACTTGTAAAACAAATTAAAAATTTACCAACTTTCAAGCCTTTCTCCCCTTCTCATTTCCTTCATGCCTTCTTACATTTCCTACAAAATTATATAAAAACTCAATCGTGAAAAGAACAATGCAAATTAATGACATTACTCATATAGATTAAATTGAAACAACATCAACAGAGTGGTGACAATCGGAACGTTCAAAACCAAATTTATTTAACATTGTTGGCACGACTTACCTCCCTTCTTGGAGTTTTACTCACAAACCGAATCAAGAATATCAACATCTTCCCTTTTTTTAGTACAAAACTCGCATGGTAAAGTTTCAAATGTTGCCCATTCATCTTGAAGGAGTTGGACTTAGCTCAATCTAAAATTTCCACCATACCATGCAGAAAAACTTTCACCACTTCAAAAGGTCCAATCCATCGCTACCTCAATTTACCAGGGAATAGGCGAAGACGGGATTAAAATAGGAGGACCTTTTGACCTACGTCAAACCTCTTCTTGTTGATCATCTTGTCATGCAAAGCCTCGTCGTTTCCTTGTAGATCTCAGCATTCTGATAGAACTCCCTTCTTATCTTCTCCAATTCCTGCAATTACAGCTTCCTCTGCAAACCAGCCACATCTATATCAAGGTTGAATTTCTTGACTACCCAATAGGCTTTATGCTCTATTTCGCCCGGTAAATGGTACGAATTTCCTCATGGTGACATAACAATTGGTGTCTTATATGTCGTCCTATATGCCCACGGGGCATCATTCAGCCGAGAACTTCAATCCTTCCAGTTAGGATTAACCATTTTTTTGAAGAATATACTTGATTTCCCAATTGGAAACTTTGGCTTGGCCATTGGTTTGTGGGTGATAGGCAGTGGATGTCTTGTGTGTGACACCATACTTCTTCAAAAGAGTCTCAATTTTCCAATTACAAAAATGGGTGCCACAGACACTAATCAAGGCTCGAGGGACCCCAAACCTAGAGAAGATGTTATCCTTTAAGAAATTTGCAACCACTTTAGAATCATTAGTCCTAATGGGTTTTGCTTCAACCCACTTTGACACATAATCAAGGGAAAGAAGAATATATGTAAAGCCAAAAGAGTTGGGGAAAGGTCCATAAAATCAATGGCCCATATATAAAAAAATTCACAATACAGTATAGGTTTCTGAGGCATCTCATTTATGGATAAAATATTTCCCTACTCTCTAAAATTCATCACAACCTTTGCAAAAAGTATATGCATGTTTATTCAACGTAGGCCAATAAAGTCCGCTTTCTAGAACTTTCCTAGCGGTCCTCTTTGATCCAAAATGACCGCCACGTGCATACGAATGACAAAGAGAAAGAATTGAATATACTTCATTATCTAGGATGCATCTCCTAACTACTTGATCAACACAATATTTCCACAAAACGGGATCATCCCACACAATGCTTAGTATCACTTTTCAACTTAACTTTTTGAGCTTTAGTAAAATGAGAAGGAAATTTACTAGAAACAAGAAGATTTACAATGTCGGCATACCACAGCTGGAGATACCCAATTGAGAACAATTGTTCATCAGGGAACTCCTCCGGTACATGATCCATTTTTGGTGACAATTGTTCATTATGGAACCAACCGGCTTAAATGATCGGCCACTAGGTTCTCTGTACCCTTCTTGCCTCAGACCTCCAAGTCAAACTCGCCCAAAAGTAAAATCCACCGAATCAACCTTGGGTCTCTTTCTTCATCATCAAGTGATGAAGCGCTGCATGTTCAGTGTACACAATAACTTTGGTACCTAGCAAATAAGATCAAAACTTTTTTAAGGAGAATACCATAGCAAGAAATTATTTTTCTATGGTAGAGTAGTTCCTTTGGGCCTAATTGAGAGTCATGGATGCATAGTAAATGGCATGAGGCATTCTCCCCACTCTTTGACCAAGCACCACTCGGACGGCGTAATCACTTGCGTCACACATGATATCAAAAGGCATAGACCAATCCAGGGGTTGAATAATAGGGGCCGAGACTAACTTTTTCTTCAATGAATCTTTGATGAACCGGTGGTAGAATCCTGCATGGCCAAGAAAAGAACGCACTTCGCGCACATTAGTAGA
>JAULKJ010295624.1:0-11945 GCA_032355405.1 Rubia balearica | reverse complement strand
AAGTAAAAAGGGGGGATTTTGGTTAATTTTTCTTAGTTATAAATGTAAAAGATAAGAGAACTGGAAAATCAAAGTAAATCCACTAAACATGTAACAAGCTACTAAAAAGAGAGTAAATCATAAGTTACGAGACCTTGGGTGAAATTGATTTCCACTTTCAAGCCTCTTATGTATCCTTGAATCCATGACCTATTAGCATCTTTAACTACTTGTTGAGAAGATAAATCTTCTACCCTTGTTTGATAGTATCTTACAAGAATGAATTCGACATCTCTTGTTAAAACTCAGTAATGACCCTTTAGTCAAGAAATTGCTAAAGATATCCCATTAATGGTATTGAGTACGAAAATTTACAAGTTGGGTAACATTTATAAACATTAATCCAAATGTCTAAGTATTGAACCAATCTATGCATTTACTAAGATTAGTCAAGAAAGTTCAACATTCAATGACCTCTCATAATTGCTACTTAAACAAACTTGAAAAAGAGTTCAACATCAGTCCAATTTTATTTTGCTTCCTCCGAGTGAACCGTTGAACCATTTTGGGAGTTCTTGTAGTCCTTTTTATAGTACTCGCGAAGACAAATCTAATGATGCTATACAATAACACCAATTCATTCTCAAAACTCTTCTTCAAGACATAGATCATTCTTCACTCTCTACTTTGATCTCCTTTTTCACTTTATCTTTTACCACTTTGTAGAGGATCTTCCTTCTTCTACAATTTTTGTGAATGGCCTTCTTCAATATTTTACCATCCCTGTGAATGGCCTTTTCCTTGATAGTCTCCAAATAAACTTATAAAACACATATGAATAGACCAAATCATAAAAGGTATAACACATTAGACACCACATGCTTACAAACTAGGGAAATTAGGGCAAATAATCACAAAAGGTTATTCTAAACCCCTATTTTGTAAAACACCTGATAATCTAACTAACCACCAACAAAACAACCTAAAAAGGGATGTTAATTGTACTAAGAAAAAATTAAAATCATGTCTCATCAAATCCCTTCTAAATGCACGTAGATATCGACATCCTGAATTTCGTCAACTTCCCCTGCTCATCGAATGAAGTCATTTTGTATGATGGGAACATCATTATGAAATTGATCTATTCTAAGGATTTCATTAATATGAGAACCAAATTTGTCAAAAATAATATTGGATATCATAAGTGATAAACATTTATAGATCAGCATAATTTTATGGAACATCATATGTACTAAAATTCATATCAATTGAGTTTTCATCATTTTAATATTTTGACCATCCTGTCTAGTTTATGTTGTTAAATATCAATGATGTGTTCCTAATCATCAACCTGAAAGAAGCTAAAGCTCACATATTTTATTTTCTGTTTCAGGGAAAATCATAGATTATGCAATTTGATGAACATCTATTCAACACCATCCCAGCTTACATAGTTTGATCTTGTTCCCGGCCACAACAATCGTACACATCGACATTAATTTAGGTATTTACTTTTTATTTATACGATTATGTTTTCTTCCTGCTCAGTTTTGCAAATTTCATGCTCGAATAGTTGTTGATCTTCAAAATTGTTGATCTTAACTTCATAAAATCCATCGGAGTTCATCTTTTTGCATAATCATACATTCTATTAACAATATGAATCGACGGTTTAATAAGATTTTCATGGTGAAATTATATAGAGATAGAGTTTGTAATTTTTCCAAGTTTGAGAAGAAATTGATGATTTATCTTGTCGGTTCTTCATCGATTGAGCTCGGGTGAGTTCGAATTGATGTAATAGTAGAAAATTGATGAAATAGATTCTTTGGTTGATGCATATTTGAGGATTTGGGGTAGTTTGAGTTTGAGAAAATTGGGAAAAAATATTCTGATGAGTTTTTTTTGGATTTTGTAAGTTTTTTTATTTATTTGTAGAAAGTTCTCTACAGTTTTGGGGACTTTTTAAAAAGACATCGGGATATAAATATTGTTTTATTTGCCTGGAATTTTTAGAAGGAAGTTTGCTAAATCTCTCATCTAAATCGATCAAATAAGCAACTTTCTCTTATACTTTTATTTCATTACACATTTAATTTGGTCATTTGATTTGATAAAATGTTTCACTACATGTGCAAAACAAAGGTTGAATTAAATCTTCCTAATCCTGACCTTTCCCATCCCTTGAATTTCATCTAACATCAGTTTGACGCAGCATTAAAAGATTAAATTAATGATTAAAATATTAAACCTTATCATTTTTAGTTAATTGTTGCTGGAGCTGAAACAACAACAAAATGCGTGTAAACATCAACTGAAATCACATAAACATCAACAGAATTGATATATACATATAAACATCTATTAATATATACTAAACATCATCACTACAATAAAATGCAATACATTGACGTTAAATCTGTATAAAATCTGAGAAAAATTGGAAAAAACTCTTTGTTTCATCTACAACTACAACAAAAACACTCTAAACATCAATATTTCCAATCAAACACAACCAAACCCTAACCAAATCATAGTATAACAATTCGAATCCAAAAAACAACATAATCTCCTCTGAAATTGATTGATTCCATATCCTTAAACGAGAAAATTTATTTTAAAAAGGTAGGGTTACGAAATTGGGGAAAAACAAACAAAAATTTATTGAGGAAGAATCATGCCTCAAAATATGATGAAATATAGAAAATCCTATGATCAATGGTGAAGAAATCAAAGAAAAAATGGAAAAACAAGAACAAGAAAAGGAAAGTTGAAAATGCACGGAAAATGAAGAAGGAGAGAGAAAAAATTAGTTTTAATCTTCACTTTTTCATAATCGCACTAATAGTTCTCAAGTTATTTGAATCTTTTAAAAATAACCCATCCCAATTAAAATTTATGTTGTCTGCATAATGACACCCCTCCAGGTCTAACGGTTAGACGGTATAAAACAAAATTTGTGAACTTATATTTTTTTTTACAATAATTTTATGGATAAAAATTAAATGTCCAATCCATAAACTCGGCTAAATGATTAAATGACTAATGTTATACTCTCTCTATCTCATTTCAAGTTGCACATTTTACATTTCAACAGTTGACTCAAAAAATGTTTGATTCTTAATATCTTTTCTAAGGATAGTAAAACTTATGAAAAAATATATATTTTGAAAAGATATGTTAAAAAATATAATAAGTTATCACTCAATAATATTTATGTTAATATACAAATTCAATTTTATGGTCAAAGTTAAAAGGTTTTGACTAAAAAATAGTAAAATTATAGTTTGAAATGAAATCGGTTGGGACACACATTTTTAAATTGATAACATATTACCTTTTAGATTCCATCTCTTACGAGGCCATCTCATGGTGAGACTGGGAGTATAACATAAATAATAAAATAATAAAATGGAAGTTTCTTAAATTCAGGGTGTTAGTTATAAATAACATTCATACATGGTATTTTCTGGAGAGAACAATAAAACTAAGGGACTAGTACTCAATTTATTAAAAACAACATACACTCTCCCTTCATCGTTGAATTCACCGTCCTCCGCCGTTCGTCGGTCGTTGAACCCACTATTCACCTATGTTGTTCACCGGCTGTTCAATAAAGCATTCGTCGTCCGCTGTCACTGTTGGTCTGCAAATATGTTCGTCGGTTGTTCATGGATGTTTTTAGATTTGCAGAAAAGGCTCAAAACCCTCGAAACTGAACAGGAATAAATTCAAATTAGAACGAGAATGAGTTCGAAGTAGAATCGGGAATGACTCTGTTTAGAATTGGGAATGAACTCGAATTCTAATTATAACGAGGAATTAATTATCCATCAAAATAGGAAGAAACTTTGTCGAATTAAGACTGAATTTTTGGGCCAAAACTCTATTTTACAGATGCTAGTTGCAAGGTAAGTTTCGTCGGCAACGTC
Organism: Rubia balearica; assembly: GCA_032355405.1. Taxonomy (NCBI): domain Eukaryota; kingdom Viridiplantae; phylum Streptophyta; class Magnoliopsida; order Gentianales; family Rubiaceae; genus Rubia; species Rubia balearica. The sequence continues at coordinate 8,034 of JAULKJ010295624.1, read as the reverse complement.
CCGATCTGTTTTTGGTAGGTATCATCGCAGACGAAAGTGTCACAAGCAGTTTCTAGTGGGTAGTGTCATCGTCGGAAACTTCAGGGTCAAATTCCAGTAAAGATTGCATTTGAGTTCGGGCTGTGGGAAAAGAATGAGTCCAAATCGGTTCAATTTTGGGCTGAAAACATAAATTTGTTGTTGAGCTGATTTGTACAGGCCTTAATACTATAATTTACATCTAATTAATCCTACATCAATAAATTTTAAATCACACGTTATGTACTTATTATTTAATTGGAACTTATGTAGTAATTTAGAAAAGAAAAACTTTCCATTTTAGAACATATGAAAGCTAGAGGTTAGAATGATTCAACCAATAGAAGAATATAGCGTGGATATTTATTTATAGAAGATTGGAGATTTTTCAATATTGTTTATGTGTGTGATTGAAACACATTGGACTTATAAAAAATCTCATTCTTAAGGAATTGAATTTATGGAATATTAAGGAAAATAATGAGATAAGGAAAATCCCTATATTTAAGGGATTGTGATTTGTTTCAGAAGCAGATTTGGAAACGAAATATTTTGGAGACAAAGGTGGAGATTTTTGAGCTGCTCATTGACTATAAATAAAGGACATCACGGTTGTGCTACTCACGAACTTAATAGCAAAAATCTCCATTTAGGGTTTCTATCTTTCTGAGAGTATTGTTTGAGCCAGAATACATGTGTTCCAACATACCGTAACTAGTTGATTAGTTCAGAATTTTACACCTTAATTTTTTGGGAGGAGGAGATCCAGCATTAACGAGTTTTGAGTCAGAGGGAGTCTAATCAAGGCGAATCGGTAGAAAATGGGGGATTGCAAAATCCACGTGATATAATTAGAAAAGTTAATTATAATTGTATGGTGTACTTTGTACTGTATCTTTCTGATTAGTGAATCTATTCTGATTTGGACCAGACCCCGCAGATGTAGGTGAATTTCACCAAACTACGTAACCAAGTCTCGTGTGTTTATGCTTTACTTTATTGCGTACTTGGTTAGATAGGTTATGTTAGAACGCATTAGTAATTATTGAATTAATTAGGTGAAACCAAATTTAAAATATTATCAGAGCTAAGTCACTTATTCTTAACTTGGTTGTGTTAAGAAATGTGAGATCCAATTTTACCAATGGAGACCAAAGAAGGAACAAACTACGACTGCTGGAAGGCACGCATGGGAGTTTTTATAAATTCACTGGATAAACTGGCTTGGTAATGCATTGAAACAATATGGAATCCACCAACTAAGATCACTGGAGAAGGAGAATCTAGTTAAAATAAGGAGAATCTATCGAATAAACCAAAGCTTAAACCTTAAGCATCATGGTCTCCAGATGAACTGAAAGCTTCAATTGGAAACTCATGGCCATTAAATGCTATCTTCACAGCAGTGGATTAAAATCAGTTTAAACTCATTTCTACATGTCATCAGGAAAAGAAAGAAAGAGATATTATGAAGACTTGGAATGCAGGAACAAGTTATGCACATGAATCCTAACTATAAATATTGCCCACAAAGTTCAAAGAGTTAAGGGTAGAGGATAATACTATTATTGTGTCTAACGGGAAACTAAGGTATATCACAAATATGGCACATCAACTTGAAAAAAATTACAAGGTGTCCAAACTGGTGAAAAAGACTTTGAGATCACTCCCTCAAAGATTTACTATCAAAGTTACGTCAATAGAAGAAGCAAGAGATGTGGCCACCATGACTCTAGAGGAACTAATGGGATCATTGCAAACTTATGAAATGACGTTGGAACATCCAACAAAGAAAGTGCAAAAGGAGTTCGTTTTCAAAGCTTCATCATCAAGGATTACTCATGAAGTTTATAGTGATGAAGAAATTAAAGAACTTGTATTTATTACAAATAAGTTATCAAGAATGCTGAAGAAAAAAGTGAATAAAAAATCTCTGGAGTGATTCAAGGATAATAGACCTCGGTAATAATCGTTGAACACAAATGGAAAAAAAAAACCAATCAACATTTCCCAATAAATCCTAGTGGTGAAATAAAGCTGACAGGAAGGATTCAATGTAGAAAATGTGAGGGATATGGACACATTCAGGCTGAATGTGCTAATATTCGAAATAATCAAGGCAAACCATATGTAACTCATGAAGTGAAGATGAAGAAGAGGAGAAATATGAAGAGGAGCTTATCAGCAATTATGTACCATTTTTCAGAGAAAAAATTCATGATGTATCAGAGACTGATGATACGTGTTCTAACATAGCAAAGAAAGACAAGGTTGTATGTTCCAACACAAAAATGTTAGGTTCTAACTACTCATCTAATGATGATGGAGGCCATATTATGAGTGATGAAGGTATCTACACAAAATATGAAAACAATGTATGAGATGTGGTTGAAGGTTGTTGACTCAAATAAAGTTATGAAAATAGAGAAAAATGAACTTGCTTAGAAAGAGAAGGAGATGTAGTTTTTGGTTATAGAACTTAGAAGAGAGATTAAACAGTTGAAACTAAATATGAGCTCAACAATGAAAAGAACTGAAATGGTTGAGGAAGCAATTAACAAGTTGAACAGTGGTAAGGCAAAATTTGATGATATACTCAGTATGGGGAAGAACTTTGGAAATAAACAAGGCATAGACTATGACAAACTATCGATCAACACGGTAGAGTTCAAATCAGAGGTTCAAGACATGAATAGAAAAGTGATCAAAATAAAGCAACGCAAACCTCTTATTTGTAGTTACTGCACCTATCAAGGCCATACAGAAGATCACTGTTTTAAACTACTCAGAGACATCATGAATGGACGACAACTGTTGACATGTTCCAACATAGAGGATGTCCAACAATCATATATGTTCAGAATGGATTGATTCCTAAATACACTATTACTTGTGTTGTTTCTCACACTTATCTTATTGCACACTCTAGAGACTCGTTGTACTTTGATAGTGAGTGTTCTCGACATATTATTGGAACTCAAGAGTATCTGACAAAGATCAAACCATACAATGGTAGATTTGTTACTTTTGGTGATGGAAAGAAGAGTCGAGTAGTTGGAAAGGGTGAACTCCAGATCGAGGGGTTTCCTATCCATACAAGTGTTCTTCTTGTGGAAGATTTGAAGACTAATATGCTTAGTATCAGTCAGTTGTGTGATGACAATATGACTGTAGAGTTTCATAAAGACAAATGCATAGTGAAACATGGTGAAGATAAAGTACTCTCTGGGATTTGGTCATCAGAAAAATGTTGCTTACTGGAACAAGAAGTGAAATTTCTAAGTTCAAAACAAGATGAAGGAACAATGTGGCATAGGAAGCTTGGCCATATCAATTACAAAACCCTTGTGAGAATTTCCAACTTTAAGGCAGTAAGAGGTATGCCTACATTCACAGGCAAAAAGGAAATTGTGTGTGAACCATGTCAACAAGGTAAAAAAATTTAATCATCTCTCTCACCAGTTCAGAACAGTATTACCTCAAGAACACTTGAATTACTACACATGTATTTGATGGGTCCAGTCAGTACACCTTACTTGAGTGGAAAGAAGTATATCTTTGTGTGTGTTGACAATTTCTCCTCATATACTTGGGTAAACTTTCTTATACATTGGAAGTTTTCAAAATTTTGGTGATCAAATTACAGATGGAGAAAAGAATCAAATTTGAAAGATCATTAGAATTCATATTGATCACGACAGGGAATTCAAAAACTCCCAATTTTGTAGTTTCTGTGATGAACTCGGTATTCAGCACAAATTCTTGGCACCAATCACTTCTCATCCAAATGGTATTGTGAAAAGAAATATTATGCTGGCTGAGAAAGGAATTCATAAGAAATAGTGGGGAGAAGCGATCAATACATCCTGCAACAATATAAGCCGACCATTCACGAGCAAGGCATCATATGAAATCTAGAAGGGAAGAAAGCCAAATGTCTCATATTTTCATGTGTTCGGTTGCAAGTGTTATGTTCTCAGATATAGAGAACAACGGGCAAAGTTTGACAACCACATTGATGTTGGGATTTTTCTTGGATATTGTGTGAACAACAGAGCTTATTGAAGTAAAATATTTGTACAAATACTCTTATGGAATCCATAATGTCATCGTAGATGATTTTAATGATAAACAAATATTAGGTGATGGAGAAGCTGAACCATATTTAGACTATGTTCCAAAACAAGATAGACCATCTAATCAACCAGACATTGTTGGAACATCTGAGCTCACAAATAGTCCTATTGAACTTGTTGATGTCCAATAGTTAGAACATCCACTCCTGCTACTACACTGCATGTTGCAACACAAGTACGGCCTGAACCCAGTATAAAAAAAACTCATAAAATCCCTTGGGTAAACTATAGAAAGCTTGCAAGTTTATAATATTTCATCTCTCTCATTGAACCAATAAATTACAAGGAACTCTCCTTGAGAGATATTGGATTGTGGCAATGCAAGAAAAAATTGGGTAATTTTAACGAAATGATGTATGGCATCTCACTCCTCGCCCTAAAGGTGTAAATGTTATTGGTAGAAAATGGATCTTTAACAATAAGTAGGATGCCGATGGACATATTACGCGGAATAAAGCACAGTTAGTTTCTCAGGGTTACACTCAGGTTGAAGGAGTTGAATTTGATGAGACATTTGCACTATTTTCCAGGTTATAATCTATTTACATTTTACTTGTTTTTTCACGCACTATGAATTTTACGCTGTATCAGATGGTCAAAAGTGTTTTCCTAAATGGAGTGGTGAATGAATAAGTTTACATTGAACACCTAAAGGATTTGAGGATCCTCACTTTCTACATTATGTGTATCGACTCAAGAAAGGTTTGTATGGATTAAACAAGCACCAAGGGCATGGTATGAGTGACTCAATTATTTTTTATTTAGAAAGGTTATTGTTGAGGGGGAGTAGATCGCACCTTGTTTTTTTTAACAAATAATCAAATATTTTAATTGCTCAAATCTATGTTGATTATTTTTTTGGCTCTAACTCACTATCTATGGTACAGGATTTCGTAACCTTGATGCAGGATAAATTTGAGATTAGTATGGTTGGAGAACTCACCTATTTTTCTAGTTTTTTAGGTGAAACAAGAAAAGAGTATCCTGTTTATAAATCAAAGTAAGTATGCCTTGAATCTGGTAAAACTATTTGGATTGTGTAAATCTCAAGCTCTACGAACACCAATGGGAGCTACTGATAAATTGGTAAAGGATGAGAAAGGGGTTGGAGTTGATCACACATTGTATAAGAGTATGATTGGGAATTTACTATATCTAACAACAATTTGGCCAGATATATGTTTCAGCGTAGAAGTTTGTGCAAGATTTCAGGCTGATCCTAAAGAATCTCACATGAGTGCAGTCAAAATGATGATTCAATATGTTAATGGGACTTTTGAGTATGAAATATAGTATTCTAAAAATAAATATTCTCGTCTGGTTGGTTATACTGATTCTGATTGGGTTGGTTAATGCAGATAATCGTAAAAGTACCACTGGAAGATGTTTCTTTATTTTTATGAATCTGGTATCTTAGTATAGTAAGAAACAAAACTCGATCTCCTTGTCAACTATTGAAGCTAAGTATCTTGTTGTTGGAAGTTGTATGCCCAATTATTGTGGATGAAACAAATGTTGAATGACTATGCGATTAAAGAAGGACATCTAAAAGTATTGTATGGCAACAAAAGTGCAGTTGATCATAAAAAAATCCAGTTCAACATTCTCGAACAAAGAACATTGATATAAGGCATCGTTTTATTTGGGATCTAGTTGAAAGGAAGGAAGTGGTGGTTGCCTATGTTACAACATCAGAGCAGTATGTGGATATTTTTACAAACCCTTTGGAAACTGCAACTTTTGATCTCCTCACACAACACTTGGGTGTATGTCGAGTGTGAGGAATTTTTTCTCCTTAGGTTAGAGCCTTAGTTCTTTTATTTTTGTATATAAATTTGGAAAACACAAAAAAATATATAAGGAAGAAAATGAGAACAAAAAATAGAAAGAGATAAGCTATGTTGGAAGTTCAAGGAGTGACGTGAGTTGACAAGTGGGAAAAGGTAATGATAGTTATTTCTTGGGAAAGTAAAAAAAAGTTTGGTGCAGCTATAGAGGTGATCTGCACCGAAAATCATGTGATAACCAATGCATTTGACATGTTTCTAATTATGTTTTGGTTGTTTGATTGCTAGGTTTAGTTGTGTTTACATTATAAGGGTTTTAGATAGCCATTGTTGGTTTTCTTGTCAAAATCCTTAGTTTTGTAAAATTATTAGACGTAATGAATGTTATGTCCTTAAGAGTATATCTAGATCTTGTTTTGTGAGCTTAATTTTAGATTGCTCGTAAGAATTTCGATGCAGTTTGTAGAAGGCCATTCGCAAGGGTGGTAGTAGAAAGTAGAAGGATATTTGTAAGAATGGTAATAAACAAAAGGCCAAGAATTAAAACATGGTAGTAGATGGAACCAAGCCTGAAGGAGAAAGGAGTGAGGATCATGGGTAGAGATGATCGTACACTAGTTAGCAGGACTAGAGCCCGAAAGGTTACCGATAGAGATAGCTTAGTAGCAAGCTAGTGTTAGCGTAATTTGACCTATGTTATTGCTACCTTAGAATCAATGATAAGGTTCCAATCCCTTTGCCTCTATCGGCCTAGGGATAACCATTTTTATAGTGAAGTTCCCAGGACGTAATTATTTATAGGGAATGAATAGAACTGCACAGCGGTTGGGCCGTTGCACTTCTCTAATTACGGAGGTGGTATTGGTGGAAGAACATGAGAGCACCCTTATGTGATAGGTAGGGGGGAGTGCTGACCACCGATCACACTATGTGACATAAACATTAGGATAGGTATATACATCTTGTGCTTGATTGAATCTATGATCGAAATATACTACTGGTCATATAACACAAATACCTCTAAGTGCTAGTTTTACATAGTTTTTTCTCTTGTATTTGCATTATTGTAGTTGTTAGATACCCCTCCCCACCCTTAAACCTTGTTTTCCGACATGGGCTAATCCTTACACATAATCGGATTGACGACCCAATTACGGCTTTGTATAGTTAACATTTAAGTCTTAGCATCTCTGTGGATGAACCTGTACTTGCCGCGATCTACCTTTTTGGTATATTATTAGTAATAACAGGAGCAAAAGTATAAATATTATCTTTATGAAGAGCTCTGTGAGTTAATCCTATCTCTCGTAAAAAAAAGTAGACTGTTTCAACAAACCCGCAGAGTGCGGATCAAGAGGTAAAAAGGTAAGAAGTTATTTCCTTTTCAAATCTTTCCATCTCTCCACCTTCCCTCTATTTTTGCTACCACACTTCCTAGTTTCTTGCCATTTTCGAATTTGGAAGCCTTGTTGAGAGATTATAGCTGAAACTGTTGGGATTTTTCTCACAATTTTATCAACATATTAAGGTGTGTTGAAACACAAACTCTTCACTACCAAAAATATTTCTTGCGGAAACCACTCTGAATTCAAAAAAACTACAATGGGCGAACAAGTAGCTCAAGAAAACACATGCAAAGAAATGTTCAAAGAGAAAGTACAGGAGCCATCCCATCCACTCATGATCATGGCTTATAAATATAAGGTAACAAACCCCAATTTTCCTATTTCTTCTGTGATTAAGCTTAATGGTATGGAATTCAAGTCTATTATAGAGTGCCTGGTTCGACATAGGTTAAATAATCAAGTTATAGATTTGACTAGGCTTAAAATCCTTTAAGGAAATCTGTTTGAGATGGATATGGATGAATTCGTGACTGTGGAATTTGATGATATTGATGAGGTTGCAAAGTTTAATCCTAAGCTGGTTAAAGGTTGTTTCACTAATCAAGATGGCAAGGAAATTTTTACGATTTATTCTATTGCTACTAGTTTGTGCTATGTCCAGATAGAGGAATTAGAGAATTCTAAATCAGAAAAGACTGAGGATAATGGAATAGGGGTGAAAATTTATGAAATTCTACCAGCAACTAA
>JAULKJ010295613.1:0-11946 GCA_032355405.1 Rubia balearica | reverse complement strand
AATTTTCTTGAGCTATAGTTCGTGTCTTAGGGGGAGGTGTGGGGTTCATTCTCCTGGCTCTCTTCCTGGCCTCTGGTGCTGCTCTGAGTGCGGTCCCGCCGCATGTTCCTGGTACTGGGTCAGCGTGACTTACCCTCCAGAATCCCAATGTGGTGTCGGAGGGTTGGAGCACCCAGGGGTGGCGTACACCCTTAATTAAGACCTGGGAAATTTCCTCATTGGTAATCACAAATGTATCGATACATTTGGTTGGGGTGAATTGGGAAAGGGACGCTGGGATCTTGATTCCATTAGTTAGTGCTTGGTTTGAATTTTTTATAATTTCCTTTCCCTATTTTGTAGTTTTACAATTCTACCATTTGGATGTATGGTGATTCCCTAATCTTATATTGGGACTGGAATTCCCCAACTTCCTTCTACAGCGTTCACGAAACCGCACGTATTTTTTTCTCTTTCTAGCCTTCCATATAAAACCTTCATCTTCACCATCAGTCGTCCATTGTCAAACGATTCGTGAGCTCTATTTTCACTGTACAAGACAAGATTATGCTTAATATTTATTATCAAAATAAAATAATAATATTAATGATTATTATTTCAATAAAAGTGTTATAATTTTATATTTCGAGTTGTATTTGAGTCGAATTTAAATGAAACTATAATTTTTACATTAACTCCTTTCTAAACTTTAAAGACATACTTATTATTTTTTAAACTTCATAATGTGATGAATAGTTATATTATTTTATAATAAATACTATTATTTTTATATAAATACTATATTTTATAATTCTATAATATAAATAGTAATAAATTAAATATTAATGTTATACTTTAACTTATGTAAATTTAAGACAAAAAATTAACATAATCAATGTCTATTTTTAAATATTAACAATTTTATTAAAAAATATTTGTATTGGTGGATATCATACATTATGTAATATTTAGGATTTGTATCGATTTTATGTTTTTTGAAAAGATATTGAATTAATTTTGATATCCTCTGAGGACGTCAATTCTTAAAATATTTACCTATTTGATTTTTTAAACATCATTATTAGCATATTTTTATATTAAATGAACTACATATTTAAAATCTATCTATAGTATGTGCTTTACATATATTTTAAAAAATATATGAACCAAAAAATGTAAAGATCACAATATGTAATTAAAATATTTACCAAAAATTATAAATAAAATTATATTTTTTAATCACACATGACATATTAATAAGTTAAAAATGATGAACTACAAAATTTTATATTAAATATTATTTTATATGAATCAGATATGACAATAGTTCATGAAATAATTATATATATTTTTTAGCAATTTTGATCATTTGAAATAATTTATGCTTGTATATGTTGTTTTATAAATAATGCTAGAAATTAATATTTGTTTCCTTAGTGTGAACCAAACAGTAACAAAGGGAGCTGAAGAGAATATGATTCCTCTTCCATGACTGAAGCAAACAAATTTAAAAAATTAAGGTTATTTATTCCCTTTCTTTTCTTTTTTCCTTTCTTGATTCCATTCTTTTTCTCTGTTTGAACCAAACATCCCCTAAATGACTTCCAGATGTGTATTCCTTTTTAAAGTTTACATTAGACACGTAATTCTTAATGGATGTAGGATTTTTCACAAGTTGACATTTAATCAGTAATGTCTATATTTTGAGCTCCCTCATCAAAGCATCACACATTGTTGATGCTTTAGTGGAAATTAATTTGTTCTTAGCTGCTGTTAACATAATCACCTAACCTAATTTTTATGAAACGGGAGGGATGTACACAAAAAGTCGATATATATACAGAATACTTTTTTCCAACTTTTATGCTGATCAAGTGTTGATAAAATTATAACAAAAACATGTGTCAAATAGAACATTAAGTTTTAATTTTCATGTTAGAAATTATTAGCAATGCTAGGGAAGCAAGAGGCTAATAACAATTCGGAAGCACCAATAGCAAAATTATTACAGGCAAAATATCACTCAAGAATGTCCCTACCCGAAGCCTATTAGATATCGCCCATCCTATGCCTGGAGATCAATCATTGACGGTAGATATTTATTATGGAAGGGGTTAAGGATAATAATAGGTAATGGAAATACTACAAGAGTAAAAACTGACAGATGGTTACCTAAGCAAAACCTTCCAACACCAACCTCACTCCCGAATGATTATCTAGATGACATCACAATAATCATTATCATGGAACAGTTTGTAATTTGAGAATTATCAGGGAGATGTTTAATGATAAAGAAGAAATTATGATACTATCAATGCCGAGGCCATAAAATAAATATGATGACACTTGGACATGGCACCAAACAGTGAAGGGAAAATACACGATAAAATCAGCATACAATCTATCAATTAATTCAGCTTCTTTGAATGATGCAGGTTATAAGGCATGTTCAAGTAATGGACCATCCCCCCCCACTGAAATAAGATTTGGACCCTCAAAATTCCACCAAGAATCAGTCATTTTCTTTGGCGTATGTGTAAAGACCAGTTACCAACAACAAGGAACCTCATACAACGGAAATGTCCAGTGGAGCAATCATGCCTAACATGTTCATCAGGTGATGTATCAGCAGAACATATTTTCTTCCACTGCCCATTGTCACACCACATTTGGTTTACGGTATATTTTCATGAAATGGTTTACAAATATCAGCAACTATGTCTGTCTCTTTGGATTAGAGATATGCTTCTTGAACTGGACAAGGATACGATGTTTTTACTTGCACTACTTCTAGACCAATAGTGGTATCATAGAAATGAGCTCCTCTGTGATAAAAAAAACATAATTTGGTCCCTGCTCAATCTATTCAATATGCACTCCAAAAAATAGAAATAATCAAGAAAGGCAAGAAGCTACAACTCACTGATACAGAAAAGCCACAAAGAAGATAAGTAAAGCAAACATCTGACATGGGTATGACTGGAAGATCATTATTCTTTGATACAGCAACAACACGAAATTGCACTTACCTAGGATGGTATGTACAAGTGGAAAACAATCCATGGTTGTATGGGGAAGCTATAAAACTGTAACTACCTTACTCCACCCATGTTACAGAAGCAATGGCTCTAAAGTCGGCTATAAATGGCTGTGTTACACATAACATACTATCAGATATTATTATGGGTGATGATCAATCAGTAATTAGATCTGTCCAGATGATAGAAGAGGATAGATCAGATTTTGGTTTAATCATAAAGGATGTCAAATCCAGGTTAGCAAATTTACAGGAACTAAAACTACAATTGATCACTAGATAGGAGAATAAAATAGCCAATAAATTGACTCATTTTATCAAAACAAGTGCTTTGGACTTTTCAACAAGGAGTAGTACTCTAAATTTTGTAACACCTTTGAATTATCAATGATACAAATCTTATTTTTCAAAAAAAAAGTTACACCCCGCAAATATTTACTTATATGTTGCATACGTTTAGTATTTAATGTGTATTAAACAGTATACCGTGTTTGACTAATGGGTTTTTATTTGCAGCTAATTCTTTATCTTTAATATGACAGTGCATATGTTTACTTACATGTTGCATATATTAGTATCTAGTATGTATTAGTTATTTATATTATGTCTGATTGATGCCATGTTTTTTTGGATATTGGATGTGGGGGATTGCTTTCAAGTAGTGATAATCCCAAGATAGGTTGCGGTGAGCCCAGCCTCCTCAACTACCTGCAAAAATCCCCAAGTTGGTCCCTGAGGAGGAAGCTCCGACGCTCAAGTTAGTGTTTCTCTATTATGTAATTTTTGGGAGTGAAAAGGTCTCCCTGCCTCCCTCCCCCTCCTCTTTATCTGTTGTTCTCTGACTTTATTTATAGGACTTTGATTGTTGACCATGGATCAAGTATTATGCTAACCTCTTGTAGATCGTGCCTACTAGAGGATATCGTGGTATGAGGTGCTTCTCACCATTTTTGGAATTGGTCTCACTTAGTGAAGTAGTATGGTTGACTTATGTGTGTTTCAACAAACCGATCCATCTGTGCAAGGAGGTTGACTTTCGGTTTGGTTTTTCTTGCCTAGTACTGGATGGGCCGTATATCTACCATAAGCCGCCAACCAAATAGTCATAATTAGAAAAGTGTGTGATGTGTTGTTTCTAAGCAAAGTAGATATAGGATGAGAGAAAGATAAACATTAGCTCAGTTTGATAAGAACAAAATTATACGCGTGAAGTGGAGAATGACTTCATGGGTAAAATAGATGATTAAATTTTCATATATGTGTGGAAAATATCAAAAAATAATAATGATCGGTAGATTTTCATTTGATGCAGGGGAATCCTTCCAGATTATGATAGACTTTTGGATCAGTATGGAGAGTTTCACTCTTCTTCATGCTTGCAAGAGAGTCCCCGAGAGGTGCCCCTAGGGAGAAGCTTATATACCCAAGTTAGTCTAGGAAATCTTAAAAGGGATATAGTATGTGTCGAGTTTCTTACCTGGACCTGTGATCTATGTATTTACTTATAGGAATCATGTTCATGTGATCATGGATAATGTAATGTGTTTATACTCTTTCATATCATGGTCTAGTTGAGGGTGTCATGACAATTGGCAGTTCCTGCATTTTCTCCATGGTTGGTTATTCGTCAGCGAGCTGGACTTGGTTTTTTTCTAAGTGGTGAGCGAGATAGTTGCAATGAGTTGGGGTTTATGCTTAGAGTTTTGCGGGCTAGGGTTATACCATACCCCCTAGCCATGAAGTTATGAAATGCATAGTGCGTAAAGGTTTTTTATTGGTAAAAAATGAAAAATTTTCCCAGGTTATAAGCGAAATATATATATTTCTGGGTTTTATTAAAAATAGTGATGCTAGAGCGAATCTATGTATGAGTATGTGGGTAAGAAAGTAAAAAATGTGTTTAATTAACTTTGATGTGGTATTTTTTGCATGTTGATTTGTATCCTTTTATAATTAAGGGCATGTTTGTCAAGTGATGGCTTCTATTCATAACTAACAGAAGGTACTTATTACCTCGAAAAGGTGCATTTTTTTAAAAATATTTTGTATGCTTGGATTCCATGATCTATATAAAAGGGGTAAGGAAGCGTTTGACCAGACTTACCTTGTTTCATTTGACTGCTGGGTTGTTAGCGGATTTTTGTGTGGCTGTTTGTTGGAGTCCTCATTGATTACCTGTTTAATCTTATCCCTCTTTTTATGCAAATAAGGTGATTCTTCATTCTGAATCCTTGTACCAGACTTAACATGGGTGATAGTGGAGTGGCACGTAGTGATCCGCGTGTAGAGTGGTGATTGATGGTGCGCTTTCTGGGGATGAGGTTATTGACGGGGAAGATGAAGATGATGAGGAGGTGTTCAGGATGTGGAAGATAAACACAATGTAATTGATGTGGTAATATGATCAACTAACAACCTTGTTGTTCACCCTAAAGTATTCTCTCTCACAAAATAGATCCTGGAAGTGATTCAGGGGAAAAAATACTCCAATGATCAACTCAGTATTTTCCTTAAAGATCTCAAATTTCTCAATATTGTCTTCCTCTCTTGAGCCAGTGCTGCTCTTGAGGCATTTATAGCCTATCCTAGTTATGGTTCCACATTGTTAGGGCTTGAGATCGTGGATCACACCATGATCACTATCTTTTTGGTTTGTGTCTATGTGCTCGCCCTTCTCCCATATTTCTCGATTTACGTTTGGTCCACGATCACCATGTTCCACCTTTAGTGGTTCATGGTTGACTTGGACTTTGGGCTGAATGGCCTTGACTATTTGTGAATCGAGATTGAGTTGGGCCTTAGGAGTCAGCAACCTTTAGTTGTTGGGCTAGGTACACACCATAAGCCCTCCCCCAGCCACGAAGTCAATAAAACATGAAGGTGTGATTCTAGATGAAAGTTACATACAAATTGTTATTCTGTTTATTTCTTGAACTTCAATAACCAGTTCGTTACCGCATCAACTTGAATCATTCTCGCGAAGTGTTGTGTGCTTCTTGGCTGTGTTTGTTAATCAATTGGTTGTCCATCCTTTGAAACTTGAGTTCAAAATTTGAAACTACAATGATTGTGGAAGGTTAGTAGCTGTTGCAATCTTGTAGCCAAGATCTTCTCCTTTTTATTTGCTAGCGACATTTCGGGTTACCCACCACTGCTGTTACGTTTTTCTCTTTTTATAATTGTTTCAATTTCCATGATTTAATCTTTCCAGTATTCAGTATACAATATTTTCTCGACTTATCCCGCATTTTTCTCAATTTCCTAAAATGGTAATCCTCTTTTTTGTCAGGCCGTCATTATTGTTTTTTGTTTCCTATTAGCCTTTTTGATTTATTTAATTTAATTCCGCATTCTTTTCGTATTCTTCATCCTATTATCTTCTTCTTTATGCTCCAGTCATCCATCGCACAACGTTAAGAACGTAAGTTCTTCTGTTTTCGATATGTTTTTCCTTTCTAATAGGATTTTTGTAGTTGTGAATTTGCAGCGTGTTTCTTCTCTAGTAATTTTCTCTTTCGATCTGTGGCTAGAGGTTATTTGCTTGTTTTTCCGGTGTATTATCTATGTCCTTTCTTTCAGATATCGCCATAATTTTTTCTTTTTGAATTCTGTGACCGAAATTGATGTATCATTTTTCTGGATCTTAGGACGTATTACTGCCTCCATGTCTACCTCTAATATTGCCGAATCATCCGTAAAATATTTCTCTATTGATAATGTCAATTCTGGGGAGGATTTTGACCAACTCACAGAGTCTTCTGCCGCTAGTGGTATTCTTTCTGATTATTACTTGGAAAATCTTACGGATAGTTTTCCATTTTTATCTTCGTACAAGCTTAAGGCTGCTAAGTCTTGTGAAAGTGTTCGCACCCCTCCTTCCGGGTTTATCTCCTGCTACTTAGACTATCTTAAGTTTGATCTTATTTTTCCCTTACCTCACCATGTTCTAAACTTACTCCTCCATTACCGGGTCATATTATCTCAGCTCTACTCTAAGGATATCTCAATTATCATTTTTTTCTATCATGTGTGCAAAGAGGCTCAAGTATCTTTTCCAATCGACTTATTATATTGCCTTTATCAGCTTTGCAAAGTGAAGAACTCATCTGACAAATTTACCCTTTAGCCAGTTATTCCAACTATTGAGTTCGTCAGTGGATTTTCTAATAACTGTTGTGTATGGTGTAAATAAAATTTCTTCTTAAAACTTGGTAACATGAATGAACAGGATTTTCCCGTTTGGAACTGTAATGTTCCTAAATTAAAAATTCCTAGGACTGGGATTCATTTTAATGTTGAGTCTGAGGTTGTATTGACACTCAGTGAACATTCAATCTGTCTTCGCCATGCTAGTACTGAGAGCGAAGGTGTTTGCTTGTCATCACTTTTCCTTATCCAACTTATATTTCTCTCTCAATTTTCTCATTGTCTTGTTATCTATGTGTGTTTGTCTGACTTGCTTTGTATACAGAATTGCAGAAATAGATTTAACCAAGCGCTCAATTGAGAGACTCTTCATCTCTGATGATGAAAATGAGGATCCATAACTTATGGCTACTAAAACCATAAACAAGACTACAACCGTTGTCTTTCCATAAATAATAACTCCTGAAGCTATGGCTAAGAAAGGTGGGGAGGTAACTGGTTGTAAAGCTAATGAGACCTCTCATAGAAGAAGAAAACAAGATTGAACAGGTGGATCCTCGAACACATTGGAGCCTCCCAAGAAGAAGGTACGTGTCAGCCATTCTTATCCCAAAAATCTATCATGAAGCCATGGCTTGATGGTAGAGGAAACTATTCCTGCTATCTTGTCCAAACTGTCTCTCCCTGAGACAATGGTTGTGGTATGTTCATTAGTGATTATATTGTTGTTTAAGTTGGTTCTTCCCCTTTTTTGGATGTTTAACTGTTATATTTGCTTGTATGTTTTTTAAAATAAGGTTGGTGAGGGTCTTCAGCTTATCAATGAACGAGTTGCCAAGTTCACTAAGG
The DNA here is from genome assembly GCA_032355405.1 of Rubia balearica. NCBI lineage: Eukaryota > Viridiplantae > Streptophyta > Magnoliopsida > Gentianales > Rubiaceae > Rubia > Rubia balearica. The sequence continues at coordinate 3,935 of JAULKJ010295613.1, read as the reverse complement.
GAGATGGTTTGCTTCTAGAGAAATGGAAGGCAAGAGAAGCAAAGGTCCATACTTTGAATCTGTCTCTCATGGCTGCTAAAAGGCATGCTTGTTCTGCCAAAGAGCATGATTTGGCTGCTGAAATAGAAGCTGATAAGATGTGTTTGGAGATGGAGGAGATGAACTAATGATACTACTTCACCTGGGTATCCTTAGGTTCTAGTTAATCGTCTTGTGAAGACGGGGTCATTCAATAATTTTTTTGAAGAATTTTCTTCTTCTTCTTGCAATGTTGGGTACTACGAGGCTTTGGCTGAACTGCGAAGACTAAACCCTACTGTGAAGTCTCAGAAGCTGCCTGAACTGGCCAAATCCGAGACAGTGTTTGAGAAATAAAAGGCTACACTTAACCAAGGGTTCATTAGCTGCATTTTTTATGGTGGTCATCCCTACGCCTTGTTGTCCCACCTTGCTAGTCTTTCTTGTTTTCCTTCTTTGTATGAGCTGGAGGAATGTGCAATTGATTATTTTCAAGATCTCCCTTTATGTTCTCACACTTCTAAGCCTCCTGTATCTGAGCCTCCTTCTAATGTTGATGGCGATGCAAACACTGAGGTTAATCCGAACATTTAAGGTCCTAGTCAGCATGCGAGTAAGGAAGGTTATGTTGTTGTTCAGCCTTTGTCCGCCTCCCCATCTCATGTTAGTTAATCCCAGTGCTATGAATTTTGAGACTTTTTTGTAATTCTTAAAAATATTCTGAAGTATGTATGTACTATTTGTACTATTATGGATATTAATATTTGGTCGCCTTTCTAATTTTGCAACTTCTCATCGTATTTATATATGTACAGGGCTTTGATATTTTTGTTGTTCATATATTTTTTGAAAAGTCTTGACTATTTGGGATCTAATGTTTGTTTTTGTCATCGCTCAGGGTTTTTCTCTCATCCTTCACCTTGCCCTATTAAGCTGGTCGAAGCTATCCAGTCTTTATCTAAAGAGTATGTTGAGCTTATTATGCTGATCGCTTCTCTAATTTAGAATCCTCTTCATTATATACTGGGTAGAAAATTCCTGCCTCATCATCTTCTCCTCCTACTTCGGCCCATTTTTGTAGCCAGTTTGTACCCGAGGGTTATAATATTGAGCCGCTTGACAAAGATATAGTTCGAAGTTTGGTAGATCTTGAATTTGTAGGCGAAGACATGTGCTCGCTCAGTCTTCCGTCCATGTTTATAAATGTACGCTTTGTTTGGGCATTCACCTCAAGTATATGCTATTTAGCATCAATGATCTTAAATCTAGGTAGAAGTAGACTTTAAAGGATACCCAAAATTCTGCCCGCGAACTGAAAGGGTTTTGTGCTAAACAAAACAGCCTTATTTAGCACTAACAGTTGAGCATGCTTAGAATGATTCGCCAACAAGAGAAGACTAAGAATTTTGCTGCAAGCAAGGCTACCAAAACTCATCAAAATACTTTGATCATTCATAAGAAATGTTCTCGCATTGACGATTTATTGGAGCTATTGAAGAAAAACTAGAATGAGTGTGATCATTTTTCTTCATCAGCAATCGTGTGGCAAAGTAAATTTGATGAAAATTTTTCCATAAACACTCAGCTTGGTAGTGAGAATGAAGATCTTAGTGCTGAGTGTAATAGTCTTGACTGATGTGTCCATAGCTTGAGAAAGCTTATGCTGGTTACAAGGATAAGCTTCAAGCCCTTCCATCATTATCTCGTGGTTCTACTGGTCGTTGGAACCTAACAATGAGTATCGGTGGGCAGAGGATTAATTTGTCCAAAGATGTTAAGTCTCATATTAGCCAATTAGAAAATGAAGTGCAGAATTTGATTGCTATGAATAAAATTTATCAAGATAATGTTGATGTTATAAGCGTGCATCTTGACCGTGAGGAATTTGGTTCTATAAATGACTTTAAGGCGTACTGTTCCAAGTATCTTGATCATATGGAACGAAGAGGTGTAACGTGGAATCCCTCCTACTTGTACATGAAATAACGTTATGAAAAAATCCTAGATGATAAGCGCGAGGCTGAACGATTTCATCGCGAGACTGAGAAATCTTATCGTAAAGTATGGAAATCGCATCGTTGTGGTGGGTCTTCGTCCTCTGGATCATCTTGCACATCAAGGCATCGTTACTTTTCTTTTTTCTATTTGATGTAAAAAAATCCCAGAACATTCGAAGTGGTACTTTCATACTGACTCGTATTTTGTAATTTAGTTTCTTTGTTATAAATCAACATGAGGTGTTGTGCTTTTTGCATTTCCTCTTTTTTGTTTGTTTATGCATGTAACAACTCTAATACTTTCGTTTTTATGTTCCTTTACTATGCGAGGCTGTATGGCTTATGGCTTGTCTTCATTGCTGATATTACTGGCATATTTTCCTATTTTGCAAGATCTATAGCTTGCATAAATAGGGGTTTGTATTGTGCAAACTCGCAAGATCTATTCCTTGCTTTTGTTGCGTTTATAGGCAAATTTGCCTTCTTGCAAGTTCTATAACTTGCTTAGTAGAGTTTACGAAGTTTCGAGGTCTATGGCTTGGAAACTCAAGAAACTCTATTATACGAACTGCAAGATCTATTGCTTGCTTACTTTGCAATTTTTTTAGGCATATCTTCCTTTTTGCAAGATCTATAGCTTGCTTAATTGATTTTACGAATTTCCAAGGTCTACAACTTGGGACCTTGAGAACTTGTATTGTGCTAACTCTAAGATCTATTGCTTGCTTGCGTCCCTATTTTTGTAGGCATATCAGTCTTTGTACAAGATCTATAGCTTGCAAAAGTAAGATTACAACATTATAAGATCTAAAGCTTGCAAAGTCAAAAATTTGTAAGTTGATGCTTCGCGCTTGGCCAATCTCATTGTAATATGCCATAGTTACCTATTATTCATAAAACGTATGAAAAATATGTTTCCCCAAAATACGCCTTTTGATATTCATCATGTATGGCAGCGATAATATCGCTTTAAAAAAAAGAACGCGAACATCACATATGATCATTTCTGGCTCGTATACAATCTGGATACTTCCTATCCTCCACTTTAGATCTAGTCATAGAATTTTCTTAAGTTTATCACATGCCAAGTGTTGGGGACACTGCTACCATCCAATCTCTCTAGCTCATAGCAGTTCGATCGGTGCTTTTTTCATTATTTTGTATATGCCTTCCCATTTTGGGGTTAGCTTTCCTTTTTCCTCTTCCAAAGTTGCTTCGTTCTTTCACAACATAAGATCACCAATTTGGAATTACGTGTCTTTGACCTTGTGGTTGTATGCCTTGGCCATCTTTTCCTTGTACTTCGCCTCTGTGATCGTTGCTAGTTGTCTCTTTTCTTCAAGTTCATCTAGGTCCAACCTCATTGTTTTGGGATTATTATTCTCGTTGTATACCTGTACTTGAAGGCTCGAATTCTTGATTTCCAGCGGTATTACTGCCTCATAACCATAGACTAGACAGTATCGTATTTCTCTTGTTGGTTGTCGAACAATTGTTCTATATTAACACAGGGTATTGTGTATTTTTTCCACCCAATCAGTTCGCTTATGTTCCTATCTTTTTTGTATGCCCTGAACTATAGTCCTGTTGATGACTTCCACCTGTCCATTTGCTTGAGGGTGAGCTAAATAAGGGAACTTTTGTGCAATATTTAACTTCAATTACCATTCAGTAAAGACTCCACTAGTGAATTAAATGCCATTCTCCGTGACCATAGTTTGTGCACCCCAGAGCGACAAACTATGTTCAGCTAGATGAACTTTCTTGTTACCTCTACTTTTACTCTTTCAAATGGATTTGCTTCCACCCATTTGGTGAAGTAGTCAATTGCGACTATTAAAAATCTTGCATTGCAGTAATCTTTGTAAAAGGTCCAACTAGATCAATTCCCGACTTATCAAATGGCCAAACTCCATATAT
>JAULKJ010295604.1:0-11946 GCA_032355405.1 Rubia balearica | reverse complement strand
GGAACGGCCCATTGGTCCTGGTGCTGGGCTACCGTAATTTACCTCTCATATGATGGCTGTGGTGTCGGTGCAGTATGCGCTGCTGAGGGCGAGTAGTGATCGTCTGTCTGCACTAGTGAGTTATAGCATTAATGTATTTGGAATTTAAAGTTTAGTATAATTAGTTCCTTGTTTTGAAAATTCAATTGGTTCCTCTTCTGAAGTGAAACGAAACAGTCGAAGACGGAAAGTCTTAAGAGATTAAAGTTCATGTTCCTTTTCTTTTCTTTTCTTGATGACGTAATCATCAATATTTAAGGTCAAGCTCAAACCGTTTAAAACGAGGCACGAAACTCAAAGTAAAAAAAATAAAATAAAAAAGAGGTCGTTCTTCACTCACCAACCTTAATCTACGTTTTCGTGGTCCCATGCTAAAACTTAAAAACAACGGCCAGCATGTCAATGACGATAAATTGATCACAAACGCACGCTTGGGATCGATTGCCTTTTGGATTCTGTGGAGATTTTTCACGGCGAGCTGTTCATACTTGCTCTATTTCTTTACTATTTACACATTTTTATTAACTTTTCACAAAATGTTATTTACATACAAAGTTGTGAAAATGTTATTTTACGTACAAAGTTTTGTTTAGAACATCTAACCGTTAGACGTATCATTTTATAAATAATGTAATTGATGGGAAGGTTTGAAAGTTGTTTATCACTTATTGCAATGAGATTATGATAATTTTAAAAATATTTTAAAATAAACTTTGAAAATAATAATAATTAGAGAAGGTCTCTTGACATGTGACTTTTCCATAAACTTTTAGACATCTAACTGTAATTGGAAAAATTGGGCAAGGATATTTTGTCCCAACTCAAGTCTGATTATAAAAAATTTTGCGGTTCGGTCATAGTAAACGAATTGGCCGTATTTTCTTCTTCTTCTCTACATAACTGCCATTCCTTCATGCCAATCATCATCTCAAATCCCAAATCCTTCCACTTTGATCTCTGTCGTTCAACGCCCCTCTGATGAAATCTCCGACCTTCATTCCTCTCATCGAACGGTCAATTTTCGATATCCAATTTGACTGGTAAGATGTTAAAATCCTCAATGACGAAGACCTACTCAGGATCATGAAACTTGATGTAGTCTCTGCTATGGAGAATTCGAAAAATCTAATTTTAGTTTCACTCGAATGAAATTTAGTTCGAATCGAATGAAATTTCACCTCCTAGAATCAAACTATTCCAAATTATACCCAAAAAATGTGACTACTGCAATTACATTGTTTATATTGTAGAATCTGACATGAATGAAAGCCGTGACTGTGTGAATTTAACTACTATAAACATGTAAAAAATTGTGGTGGGCATTAGTAAAATGTCCTAAATGCTGCAAAAGTTTCATATAGACTGAGCATATATAACATTATAACACTGCAAGAAACATGTCTTTTTACCTCTGTTATCGAAGTAAAAAATAGATTTTTTTATTGTAGCACTTTTTACCTTAGATTTTACCCCTGAAACCGAGGTAAAAAGAGCAGCACTAAAAAGTCTATTTTTTTTTACCTCGGTTCCAAACCAAGGTAAAAGAGTAATTGATACCGGTCCGGAATGGTGACCGATGTCAGTGGTTTGGGGTTGTCATCATCAACTGTAAATAGCCGACATCGGCTCAACCGATGGAATCTCGAAATTGAGTGGTGTTGAGTAGATTATAAGAAACAACACGCGTGTATATTTGTAGTGAAATGTGGTCGATATAAGCTGTACATAAGAGTTGCTTATAAGGGATCGACAAGTATGCAATATAGGCTGATTAAAATGAGGCATTGTACAAGAGTAAACGTTGTCATTTTTCTTGGTTGATGTCGATTTTACCTGATCAATCTTTGCTCTAACTGACCATTCTTATATCGACGTCGATTGTAACACTCGAGGAGAGACTGTATTATCTGGGCGAAAGGATCCAACATTGCTGATTTAGTATTGACATGACTAAATGCATATCGAGTGCACAACAATATCAGTTGTATCAAAATGAGAAATTAAAATTGAGCTTTAAAATTGTTTCCCAAAGCTGTGAGCCTTCTCATAAACAACACAAAGAAAATAATGCTCTATTTACTCTCTAATACATGTGCGGTTGAAAATACATTCATTTATGCCTCAAAGTGCCACTGATGTATATAGAATTAAACACTATATGGATATCGGTCGCCTCAAGAAACTCAAAGAAAAATGCATCCCATGTGACAGATCATTGTCCGCCTGAAACTTTCCTCATTCCTTTGGGGGAAAGAACCTTGATCTTTCAGTTACCTTAATAGTTCACGTGTCATTCTTGCATTGCACTGAAGGATGACCAGGACCTTCTTTGTCAGGAGGTGTGATACCATGTCTCAATGGATGTACGAAACCAATAATAAAAAAAGTAAATTACTACGGACTCAGTAACAAAAAACATGGAGGATAGAAAAATAAAAAAATTCAATGTATCAGGTACAATTACCATAGCGGGAATAACCCCAAAGTTTGTTGCGATAAAATGTTGTGAAAACATGGGTTTTTGGGCGACACAGAGTAGGTGTTAAGAATGACGAGATCATTGTAACTACGAAATCCCACCTGTTACCAGAAAAAAATCATGTACTAGTATAAAAATAAGAAGAAATTTTTATATATACGTGTATATATATATATATATTTAATTGACATACCTCACAGTTTGTACCACTTGAACCACCGTTGTTTGCCATGAATCCTAATTGTAATAGCAATTAAATTTAAAAATGAACTTAACATTAGTTAGGTTGAGGAAATTGAGTCATTGGGATTGAACAGAATGTACACGGTTAAGCTGTGAACTGAAAATTTAAAACTACAATAAATGAAAAACACGTCATGCCAAAGTCGGCCAGCCGTCAGATTAATATAGAGCACAATTGATGAGTAACTGACATTGTATTCACGTAAAATGCAGAACAGAGATTAATTACCTACCTGTTTCAAGGACGTCAGTAACCTTTCAGCATAACCTACAGCGGAACCGAATTGTTACCGATGGCGTACTGAATGAGAATTCCTCAAATATTTCAATCAATAAAAGCTAAAAATAGAGAAAGGAAAAATGCATACCCACAAATATGACTTTAACAACAAACACGTATATAAACATACAAGTCCAAGAAATTGCATAACACAAAATGAACATATTTATACACAAAATCTTATTCAAAATGTTCTTTACCAAATGGATGAGGAAGAATACCTTTCGAAATTGGGCTTTGAAACTTCAGATTTTTTGAATGGGGAAGATGAAAAGTTTGAAACTTTTCATGTTGTTTGAGGTATTTATAGATAAACAATTCAAAATGACGTCGTTTTTAATGCTTAGTATAGTCCGTCAAGACCAGGCAACGTCGGCTGACCTGTCGATCCAACCGACAAGTATTCATCGATCATAGCAATGTCGGCTCATAATTAGACTTGGCTAAAAAAAAATTGGCCCAACGATTTTTCAAACCATAATTCACCCCATCGTAGAAATTACATAATCATTTTTCCTACATTGCATAAAAATAATTAAATAGAAATAAAATCTAACATTTACGAATTTTATGTCAAACTTTTTTATTGGGGTGTATGTAGTAAGTCAAGTAAGAGTTAGTTGTAGATTAATTATAGTAAAAAGTAGTAATTAGTACTTATATATATGGCCGATTAAAGGTTGACCGTTAATTTTTTTAAAGTCAAATCCTAGTTATTAGAGTTTATATATATGCCCGGTTAATAATTAACCGTCGATATAGTCTGTTAAAGGTTGACGGCTGATTTCTTAAAGTCAAATCCTAGTTATTAGAGCTCATATATGTGTGTGTGGCCAGTTAATGGTTATACATTGATTTGTAAACTCAAACCCTAACTATTAGTGCTCATGTATATGGTTGGCTAAAAGTTGACCGTTGATTACTCCAAGTCAAAAGCTTAATTATTAGTGCTTATATATATGTATATGTATATAGATATATTTGTTGAAGTCAAACCCTAATTATTATAACTAATATATATGGATGGTTAAGGGTTGATCATTGAATACTTAATATCAAAATCCTAGTTATTAGTGCTTATATATATGGCCGGTTAAAGGTTGACCATTGATTTCTTGACCATTGATTTCTTAAAGTCAAACCCTAGTTATTAGAGTTTATATATATGCGTGTGTATGTATATATAACCGGTTAATGGTTGACCATTGATTTGTTAAAGTCAAACACTAGTTATCAATGCTTTTATATACATGGTGGGCTAATGGCTAAACGTTGAATACTTCAAGTTAAACCCTTCTTTATGTTCTTATACATATGGTCAGTTAAAGGTTGTGTGTTTATTTCTTAAATTCAAAACCTAGTTATTAGATCTTGTGTATATGACCGATTAATGGTTTACCATTGAAAGTTAAACCCTAGTTATTATAGCCTATATATGATCGTTAATGGTCAACCGTTGATTTCTTAAATTCAAATTGTAGGTTAATTGTTGACCGTTCAATTCTCTAGTTATAAGTTCTTATATATATGGCCAGTTAATGGTTGATTGACGAATACTTAATGTAAAAATTCTAGTTATTAGTGCTTATATATGGCCTATTAAAGTTTGATTTTTGATCTCTTAAACTAAAATCCTAGTTATTAGAGCTTGTATATATGACATGTCAATGGTTGGCTATTATCTCTTAAAAGTAAACCCTAGTTATTAGAGATTATACATATGGTTGATTAATGGTTGACCACTGATTACTTAAAGTCAAACCCCCTAATTATTAGAGTTTATATATGTGGTTGATTAATGATTTACCATTGATTTTTATTAGAGCTTATATATATGGCAGGTTAATTTTTTACTGTGCATTTGTTAAAGTTAAACCCTAGTTATTAGTGCTATATATGTATTGTCGGTTAATGGTTTACCATTGAGTACTTAAAGTCAAAATAAAAGTGATTAGTGCTTAGATATATATGACTGGTTAAAGTTTAACTGTTGATTTCCTAAAGTCAAACACTAGTAACTAGATCTTATATATATATATATACATACATGTATCGGTTAATGATTGAACATTTTTTTCTTGAAGTCAAACCCTAGTTATTATATATAAACGGTTAACCATTAACCAATCATATATATATATATATATGTAGAAGATCTATGATGTGTCCACTTTATGTAAATATTTTGGGACTTTTTGGAATCACTTTTGTGCTCTTTTGTCATCTAGAGCTTGTGTTTTACCTTGAAATTCTCTTAGAAGAGTTTAGAGCAACTTTTACAGTCTTATAGCTTTTCTAGTGGATTTTTTTATGACGAGGCAATAACATCGAGACTTAAATACCAAAGACCTTTGAAGACCACGGAGTATATATTTTGAAGACTTGAAGATTGCAAGAGAAGTGAAGTAGAGAGGGAGCTACAAGACAAGAAGAATGAAGGGATGCTAACTCTGTCTGTCGCGAGTGGCGACAGACCGCTATCCATATTTACCTTTTAACTTTTTTTACTATGAATACCATCTTATCCTCTCTCCTTCACATGCATTTTTCTCTCCCAATTTCTGCACTTTCAAAACCCTAGTTTCTTCCATTTTTCATCTTAGATTATGCTTGAATTGTTGTTAGTGTGTAGTATGATTTGTGTTGGCTAAATTCATCACTTGGGAGCAATGGATTGAAGCTTCCAAACACATGAAGTGATACTCCCTATTTGCTCTTTCATGAACATTTATTGATAAGCATTTAGCGTGCCATTAATGTTGAGTTTTGCTTCATTTATGCTATGAGTTGTTTGCTATGGATAAATTCATCACTTGAGAGAAATGGATTGAAGCTTCCAAGCACATGAAGTGTTTGTATGATTGAATGTTAGCGTGTTAGGAAAGTGTATAATTTCTTCTCACGTTTGCCATGAAAATCCAAGAACATGGAATTAGAACTTCTTGTTGTGTAATGTGATGTTAGTCTTGCTAGATGAGTATGTTAATGTGGTTTGTTATCATATTTGTCCTAAAGTAGCAATGAAAGGTTGAATCTTGAATGTTGATTGCTCTAGGTTTAGCCTAATAAATGCTTTGTCTGGTAAATGGCTAGGCATTTCGAAGAATATTTGTAGTTGTTATCAAATATATGGTTCTTCGTGTATAATGCCATTGATGAAATATCTTTATGGTCGTCAGTTGTCTAAGGTGATCATTAATGAGGTTTGCAAATGGACGTTGAACGTCTTTGTGAATTACTATTAAGAAGAAATAAATGTTGATCTTCAAAATAAAAGTGATAACATTCCTCGTAGGCATTAAATGTGAATGAATGAGTAAATGAGTCTATGATCTATAAGATGTTTGGAAGTGAAAATAAATTGCCCTTAAGGCTTTGTTATTTGTGATTTTACCATCTTTTAGTAGCTTCTTGCATGTTTTGCATCTTTACTTTATTTCGCTAATTACTTTATCGTTAAATTCGTAACTGAGGAAAAATGAACCAAACCCCCCCTCTTTACATGTTTTCTTATATATATGTATATGTATATCTAGCCTAGTATCCACTCTTATATGCATGAACTCTTAGAAAAATCCCTCTTCTTCGTGGACGACCCCGATTTGTCACTATCTACTTAGTTGTAGTTAGAAATCATTTAGGGCTTATAAATCATATTTTTGAGAGGTACAACGACGACCTCCCAAATTTTTGCATTGCTGCAGGGGAAGAGGCATTTATTTATAAGTGTTTAGGCCTATTTGGTTGAATATTTGCTAGTTGTATTTATTTGGCTTGAGTTCTTGGTGAATTTTATCGAGAATCCTTGTAATATGATTCCGAATTTTGAAAGAGAGAAAAAGAGAGGAAAGAACTCACCTTGAGGTAATTCATGATGAGAATAGAAACTCAACGAACAAGGTTTTTTAGGATTTGTCATTTCAACCATCCTACTGAGTCTTGCTATCGGTTGAGGGTGAGGCACTATGACAAGGAAAGAACCATAGATTTCCAAAACCAAGTGTACTATGAAGAGTGATATCAAGAGGTTGGAGTTTTTTAAGGGCAATGAGCTTGAGAATGGTATCCATACCATGATTCTTATAATCCGGAGTGGAGTGGTAATCTGGATTTGTGGTATAAGAATGCACCGAAAAACCAAATATACGAGCAATATAGTTGGCATTCACCACTTTATACCATACCCCAAAACCAAGTCCAAGAAGAAGGTTCAAATTTGACACATGCAGAGATCATGAATGCAATAGCAAACTTGACCAACTTTGCCAAGACTAACGAGGAGTCAGAAACTCGAATCTCCTCTAGTCTCGAGGCTTTGGAGAGGAATGTGAGAAATATGATGGAAGTGATGATCCGAAAGGAAGCTTGATATTCTGAAGATACACCATCCCAAGTTGAACTCGAAGATACGGTGAGTGAGGTCACCTTGAGAAATGAGTTCGATTTCAAAGGAGATGAGGAGTCGGTTGTTGAATATAAAAAAGATCCATTTCCATCATCACCCCTACCCCCACCAAATGAACCAACTCCACCATTTTCGGAATTCTTGAAGGAGATAATAGAGGAGCCAAATGACTATGTCAAACCTCCTAACCACCCAACTCTTTTAAGACCAACTTCACCTCTACTGAATTTTCCTCTTGGTAGATTTGTACCCCCACCTCTCTACTTTTGGATACTCGTGGTGAAGGGGTTCAAACCTTCACCATATAGATAACATTAGGGTTGTGCCGAAAAACTTAAATATACGGAGCTTCTCGGGAGGTAACCTGAGCTTTTAAGTTAGGCTAGTATTTTTCTTTTATTGAGAGGTCGTTGGACTCCAAGGAATTTATCCGCAACTCAAACTTTTCTATGAAGAGTTGACTAGTTTCTGGGTAGGATGACACCACGGTCGTTGCTCTGTCTTTTCTCGAACACAACAGGATTGATAGGACCTATCAGATTGTGAGGAATGTCCTTACCTCTCTGCTCGCAACCAGCTTTAGAGCACAATGTCGTGATGAGGGAAGAAAAATGATGCAATTGTGGTGATGGAGTCTTTCTCAAATTCCTGCCATGATGGTACTCCCAACGTCGATGCTCAAATTCTTCTTGATTTTTTAGAGAGCCAAGAGACGCGAACGATGCACTTCGTTGTTGATTCTTATCATCTTCAAGTGTGCAACGATGAAGTGGAACCAGTTCATCTCGTTGGACAAGTACTTCTTGTTGATGCTGGACCATTCCGGAGGTAGATTCTTCATCACATTATCACCATCTTCGCACACTGCCTTTATAATTTTAGCCTAGGACTCTCTCTCTCTCCATTTTCTTGTCTGCAACTGCGTACTCATTTGCTGGCTTCGACGGGATATGATAGAAGCGGTTGTTCACATCCGCAGATATAAGGACTCTCCTTGAATGGCAGCAAATCTCTTGCGAACTGGTGTACTTCAACAGGGCCATCACCTCACACGTCAACGTCATGTTCGCACGAGCAGGGCCACTACAGATATGATCCCATCAATGACGATGAACGTATTCTTTGTAAGGCACGTCCGTCCTCAACCATCTCTCCCAAACTAGCCCACGACCGAGGAAACTAGTGTAGATATTTTTGAGCTCTGGAAAATTGAAATCAGGTTCCAGAATTGTACGCTCAGCAACTATGATCCCAAGGCCGCTCAGCTGCTTGTCGATGTCGCTGCCTCTTGGCATTTTGCATGCTTTGTTGGTCCCTTCCTTGCATGGGCTTGCCTTGGATGATTTTATCGGGGCTATATCTGGAAGAAAAGATGATTTACACAGGTGGTATAGCTTTGGAATTAAGAGACGAACTTATAATATACGTGGCATAAAATGGAAATGAATAAAATATTACAGTAAATAATTAGTGCATGCACTAGGTGAACAACATACATTTGAACCGAAGTACTTAAGCCAGAGTTGATAGGAAAGATAATAAGTGCACATATTCAATGAGTTATTGACTACATCATATTATGCAAATGTAAGGGAGGTAAAACACCATTCTAATACATGAGTTAAAAACTTCCTAAGTTCCTAACCATCTGAATGACATAAAATCTAATTTGACATTGATTTCTAGACAGTTAAGAATCTTCCATGCATCTGGCATCTGAGTTTTCTTCTTATTGTTTATTTTGGCCATGAAATGGTCGAATTAATTTGTGTAGTCAACACTTCTATGTTCGCAAGTTTGAACTAGACCGATCAATAGAGTATGTTAAAACTAATTCTTTGTTTGTTGGAGTTGTGTTCATAAGTTAAATTTAATTATTTTGAAAATAGGTTCCCTTTCAATTTCGCTTGTTTCCGAAAAATGTCTTCTGTTGATTTTTATCACTTACCAAACATATACAACTGTGCTATGCAACCTATTACAAAACATGAGATTGTTGATGTTATTGCACAAAGGCATACAAAGCTCCACTCCTGTTATGTTATGAACTTTCCCATGATTTAGGCACAAAATATGCTAAAAGCTACAGACAATAAGCAAGAAATTTTTGCTTGGAGGTTTAGAGCCCCAAATATTTTGCGCCAACAGCATTTCCAGACACTTTTCCCAAATTTATTTTGGCAAACATAAGTCACAGATCAAGCAATGAGTCACGCATTCACGTACCAGTAAAATATCACAATAAAAGTTTTAGAGCAGAACATAAAAAGCGGAACTAATCCACACGATAAGATCAAGATAAAGAAAACCCGCGTGAAATAATTTTCCTACCTAAACAGATTAAGTAGGCAAAAGAAGAAGTACCAGGAGTCATTGAAATCATACTCCTCATACTAAAACAACACAACATACACACAGTGATAAAATCTATACCCATCGCTAGTGCCACAAAATTAATTAGAGATATAAGTTACATATAGGTAAAATCGGACCAACATCATACCCTGGATTAAACAACATAAAACCACATACATACGACCACCTAACAGTAAAAAAAATATGGCTACATAAACTGTCAGTGAAACAAACTCGTCTAAAATTAGAACACACCCACCATTCTTAAGAAGACCCCAGTTAAAATAATAAATGTATATCAAACAAACACAGAATTTACTCATCATAAGTGCATTGCTCTAATATATGTTTTCATGCTTGTGATTATTCGCAGTTTTAATTCCCGAACAATCTTTCCCGTGGTTAATGCTCTATAATACAGGCTCTAATCCTATACCTATTTTTTCTTGGACAAATGAATAAATGAAATTTGAAGAGTTAATTTACAAAAACTTGGAGTGCATCATTAATATTCAGTTATAAAAAATCTGACATTTGTAACATAGATGTAGATTCTACGAGAATCATACCATAGTTCTCGTAAATTACATTCACATATATTTATTTCAGCATAGAAGAAAAACAAAAAATAAAATGTAGAACACGACAGTCAAACCCTTGCTCAAGAATGACAAGATTTTCCCAAAACAAATTTGAACAAAACTGCCTAGTAGAAGAAAGAGTAATAGAAATTACCCTTCAAGGGTAGACCGTGTGGAAATTGTTGACGAGCCGAAAGTATTTGGCCATTGGAGAGTGGTGAGAGAACCTGTATCGGAGAAGGTCCGGGGGGTTTAGCTGCAGAAGAGCAGGAAAAGAGCAAAGATATCTTCTACCTTTGGCTCTGGAATATCCCGGTTAAGAGGCGGGTTTGATTTTATAAATATCTATTGGGGGAGGTTGAGGGGTGGGGGGGGGGAATTTCCGTCGGCTTGGTTGGGGGGGAGGCAACATATCCGGCGGGTTTAGGTTGGGGAGAGAGGTTTCCGTCAGGCAAAGTGGGGGGTGGGGGGGTGGGTGATGAATAAAGGTTGATTAGAGAAGATGAAAGGTTGTGTTCCCAAATTTAACTTTTTCTTTTTTGACCAAGTGATGGACTCATAAGAAAAAAATGCTCTATTCATCGTGGGCCACATTAATCTGTACAATAATATCATGATATGTAATAAAATGTTGGATTTCGTATTAATAAGTTGTTTGTAAAAATGAACTATTTAATTTTCGATATTATCCCAAACAACATATAATGAAAAGTGGTATTGTCAACCGGGGATGTCGAACTCATTCTTACTGATCGATACACAAATTTTTTTAAAAAACAACATTCTCATATTATAAAATGTTGCTTATTTTATTTCTTTACTATTTGTAGGCAATCATAACGCGTTAAAATATATCATTTCCAAAAATATATTTTTTGTAAAGCATGAATATCTCATTCAAAATATCGGAATATATATTGACATTAGTTAAGAAAATTGCGCAACACGCGATGGTACTCTGTTGGTACGAAGTGGAACATATTGTTGATGAAAAGTGTTTCAGAAAGAACGATCTAAATATTCTGCGGGGTAACTGTTGATCAAATAAGTAACGGTCGATCAAACAGTAGTCAACGACTGGTCAAATAGCAGTCAACGGCCGGTCAAACACTAGTTAACGTACGACACAAGTATTCCGGTTGCCCTCCTTCGTACTGCACAAGCAATGATCGATCAAACGCGAGTCAGCGTACTACGCAAGTCTTCTGGTTTACTCCATTTGCACTACACAAGTAAGGGTCGGTCAAATACTAGTCATCGTACTACACAAGTCTTCCGGTTTACTACCTTCGTACTACACAAGTCTTCTAGTTGACTAACTTCGAAAAAAGTATTCTGGATGACTAACTTCGTAGTACACAAGTAACGGTTGGTCAAATGAACTAGTCAGCGTATTGCACAATTCTTCCGGTTGACTAAGTTCGACAGAAGTATTATGGTTGACTAGCTTCGTACTACACAAGTAACGGTCGGTCAAATGAACTAGTCAGCGCACTTTACAAGTCTTCTATTTTACTACCTTCGTACTATATATATATATATATATATTCACTGTAGGTCAAAC
>JAULKJ010295594.1:0-11946 GCA_032355405.1 Rubia balearica | reverse complement strand
GAAGGGCTG
This sequence comes from Rubia balearica, assembly GCA_032355405.1. NCBI lineage: Eukaryota > Viridiplantae > Streptophyta > Magnoliopsida > Gentianales > Rubiaceae > Rubia > Rubia balearica. The sequence goes on along the minus strand of JAULKJ010295594.1, from coordinate 11,937 downwards.
ATTTGTAATTTTGGTTTTTCAATTATATATTTTTTTAAAATTAAAATTTATTTTATACACGTACATACGTATTAGGGCGTAAGTAAGTAAAATATAGGGCGTGATATACCAACACCCAAATTTTAATGTAGGAGGACCATTTACCCGTGCCTTTATTTTCCAAATTTCATTTACATAGTAATTTTAAACCAAAAAACCATTTACCTACGATTTTTAAAAAAAAATGGAAGGCAAAATTTTGGGAAAGATGTTTAATTAGAATAATAAAAAGGTGAAACATTTTAGTTGCAATGTCAGAATTTTACTACGCAACCTGCAATAGTTAAAAGTTTATGATCCGATTAATGCAATCCGTTCTTCTAATTTGTAGTTTATACGTTAGTCTTTCTATGACTTATGAGAAGACTTTCTTATAACTGCACATTGATGAGTCAACGCCAGAATAGTGATAAAAAGTTACGACTGCACATTTTGCCATAAAGTTAGGGTTATTTTGGCACTTTCTTAATTTAGAGGATTATATTGACACTTTCAATCTAAATTTAGGGTTAGAAGTGTAAAAATCCCTTACTATTCTAATTTGGAAGTAAGGGTGTTAAGAAAGGATTTAGAACCACCAATGGGTGGTGTTTCTGCCATTTACGACGTCAGGGTTTTGAAAGATGGCGGCTGGGTGGTGACGGAGCGATATTAATCTATACGGTACCGGTGAAAATACCTTAGCCCTATAAGCTGAATTCTCATTTAACCTAATTTTTGATTATGGGGAAAGGATATTTTTATCATTTCAGGTCCGGTCAACACCCAAATTGATGAGTCAACGCTGGAATAGTAACAAAAGGTTATAACTGCACATTTGGTCATAAAGTTGGGGTTATATTGACACTTTCAACCTAAAGTTAGGGTTAGAAGTGTAAAAGTCCCTTTTTAAGATATATTTTTAACTATTCTAATTTGACATTATTTCAATGTATTTTAATATGTTAATTGTTCTAATTTGATGTATATTTTATTATTTTTATATGATATTTATCTATTTTAGTTTAATATATTTTTAGTCTTTTATTTTAATAATTAACTATTTTAATTAATATTTTAATATTATTATTTGTTTTATAACTGTTTTGATTTGATTTGTTGTTATTTGTTAGGCACAGTTTTGGGAAAGACCGTCTTTCCATAGACATATGGAAAGACGAAGTTGAATTGAAATTATAGAAAGGTAAAATGTTTTAGTTGTAATATTAAAAATTTATCATGCAACATGTAGGAGTGATAAGTTTATGAACCGATTAATACAACCCAAAAATTTTATTTTAATTTATTCAAATTTGCAGTTTAAACCCTGGTCTTTCCATAACTTATGGAAAGACCGCCTTTCAAGAGACGGACTCTTTGTTATTGGCGTTAGAATTAATTATTATAATGGGCTGCATAATGTGATTGAGCTGAGGGTGTTGTTATAGTCTAGGGATTAAACCGGAAAATATGCTAAACTTCACTCAGGAACGATTTTTCAACAAACAAAGAAGCCAACTAACTGAATCAATTCAGTTCGGAAAATGAGAGCAGCTTAGTTTAAATAATTAGAATCACACAATTTGCAATTCATTCAGTTTGTGAATCATCTTGTTGTAATCTTCTTTTCCTCATCTCAAATTCTCTTTACTTCTCATCTAACTCTCTGATGTTAGTTCTTTTCTAATTGATTCAATTAGTAATATTCAACAAATATGTGTTCTGACTGTTTCTTTGTAATTTGATCCTCTCGGATGATTAAAAGTGGTATTAGAGCGAGCGTTCCTTGGTGTGATTGTGTTGGTGAATCACAATTGTCGAATTTACTGGCAATGGTAGAAAACAAGTGGCATGAATTGATGTCAAATCGGTTGAAGGATCTTGACAACATGTTGACTAAATTTGCTCAAGAAAGGAGGATTCAAAATCGAGAGATTAACGAGCACATTAATGCAATAGTTGCAGGGTTTACTAGCTCATTTGAATCTTCTATAAAGTCTTTTCACAGGGAAATCATTTCTAATATGAAAAGGCATTATGAAGCAAGGATGAGGCAGTTCGATGAACTTATAGAAGTGGTGGAACCTTGGGGTCCAGCTAACAAGAATAAAGGTGAGGTAGCCACTGGGAGTTCCAATCACTACGCTCATACGGCAAGCGCGGAAGTGTCGACGACAACTTTTGGTGAAGATACTCAGGCGCAAATTATAGAAAAAGTTTCTGAGGACAAAGTACCGGGTCACAATGAGGTCAAATTTGAACAACTTTCTTCCAAAAGTAGTTTCCTGTATCGGTTAATTCTAAAGGTTTGTTCGATGAGACTATGAATTCTTCTGGTTGGAAAAATACTGTGGAAAATAATGATAATTCTCTGGAGCTGATTATCGCCGAACCTTCTCTGGGTAATGGAGATATAACATGCCTTGGTATTCTTGAAAACCTATGACGTCATTGATGATAATAGAGTAAGTTAGCTTTTCTTCAGTTGCTGAAAATCTGGAATTCGTTGATGGTAAGGCTAAATTGATTTCCATTGGTTTGTTGGGAAACTTTGGTGGAACTATTAAGATAGATATAAGGGATTAGTTTGTTGGGAATGGAACATTCAAAACGTGAGAATTCTGTGAGGATTATTTTACAGAGTGGTAGCAAGGAAAGTATTCATAAAAATAGTGAATGTATTGAACCTATTATGTGTTATGATTCCCGCATTCTTGAGAAGTCTTGTGAGAAAAAGTCATATACTTTTTCCCGTGGGGGAGAAATAAATGTTATTAAGAATGAAAGTTAATTTTTAAATGTCTTTGTTATAATGTCTTTGATATTAGAATGAGCATTATGAAATGGACTGATAGGAGACCAAGAGATCAATGGGTTAAAAGTGTTGTCGGATATAAAGAGCATATGATCTACTTTGAACTATGAAAAAGAAAGTAGTGGTCGTAGTTCTTGCTCATTGAGTATATTAGTATATTTTGATGATGGAAAAGCGGCTGAACTAGAGGATGGATTCAAGGGAATTCTAGTTTTGGTATTTCAAGCAAGTAAAGGTGTTGGTTATGAATTTGAGGTACACTTTTGGTTATTCAAAGTGATTGAAAACCATAGTGGTATTGTACAAGGAAGCAATGGACGGTACATACATTCTGGAATGGTATATTCGTATTTGCCTTCTAAACAAAACAATTGTTACCTTGCTAAAGAGATGTTTCACTACATGGGAAAAAGGAAAAAAACTCGAGCTTGATGGTGAAAATTTCCTCACATAAATGGAAATTTCATGACATTAGTGATTTTTCTCTTGACTTGGAAGAATTTGTTGGAAAAAGAGCTGCTATTACAGGAAACAACAGAGAGCTCTTACTAATGATTCTAGAGATGTGGTTGAAACTGCTCTTTAATTTCTGTACCCGAAAGAGATTGATCAGCATCTGATTGAGATCATTTTGAGTAAGTGCACCATAAAATGGCTCTCCCAGATCTTGATAGAGGAAGTATTGTTAATCGAGTGCTTGGCATACATGAACCTAGTTCAAACCGGAACGATGCTACATTCCAGCTTAGGGAATACAGTTAATGATATTTCAATTGTTCAAAATAAGTTTCTTCATTATCCAAGCTTGAGGACAAACTTGTACTAAGGAGGAAGGAGAACCTCCGAGTTCATGAAAGGACTTACATCACTTTTAATCAATGTTAATATCCGATATGTTGGTGTACTTGGAAACAAGTTTTCCCAGCTAACAAGAATATGAAGTCGAGCGTGGATAGTTTTTTTATAATGTTTCATGATTATAGCATCCTTAAAAAGTTTCTTACTTGGGCGATAAAAGTTCGAATAGCTCTTTTAGTTGCCTCTGCACTTATCTCCATGAAGAGTGCATTGATCAGATCATCTATAATGATGTCTAAACCTGCATTATAATGCTTGATTTCGAGCTCAACGTAAGTTTTGGAGATATCAATCTTACAGCAGTATGGGAGGAGACTTCGAACACATGAAAAGCCTCAATCCTAGCTGGAACAATGGATACATAGTTCCCGAGTACATAGTCGATCTATGGCATTATAACAGTGAAAGATAATGTTTACAGCTTTGGTGGTGTAATTCAGGTGGTGGCAAGGTGAAAATATATCAGTTAATAATGAGGAGACGGAAATCTTCTCTTGTGTGTGGAATTTCTGGGAGAAGGGGAAGGATGCTCTATGGACTATTTAAGAAAATAGAAGTGGAAAGGATATTGTTGGGTCTGAGTTTAAGCATCGTAATCATGGGAAAAGGATTAAACAAGAAAACAATGGGTGTGTTGGCATGCATGCAATTCAAGAAGTGCAACTTTTTTTGTATCAGAAGGGTTACAATTTGGACTAGGGCAATGCTATTATTTTGCATCAGATGGGTCACAATTCGGACCGAGGATTTTTCACATTTTCATTACATTTGAAAACAAAAACAAAGGTGCAGGTTAATGGCTTTGTGCAGATGAATGGATTTGTGGGAATTTATGATGAATATTTAGAGTTTCAGGACAAGCTCCATTCTGGTGGGAGAGAGTGTTATAATCCAGGGATTAAACCAGCAAATATGCTAAACTTCACTCCGGAACAGTTTAACAAACAGAGAAGCCAACTAACTAAATCAATTCAGTTTGGAAAACAGAGAGCAACTTAGCTGTTTTGAAATATTACATTACAAGCAACCAATTACATATTAACATCCTAATCTACGACCTAATTAGGAGACACCACCATTGAATCTGTTGAAACCCAGTGAAGCCTGAAACTCTATCCATTTGAATAGTTAGGGACGCATTCCTGAGAACACTCAAAAGCTGCACCACCAACAAATCGTCACCTCCAAAACCGGAACCACCACGATCTCACCATCATCGACTACCTGCAGGTTGGGAAATCACGGTGGGGACCACCGACACAGTCCCATAATGCTGGGTAATCCCTATCAAGAAATTGCTTTAATATTCACAATTCTTGTTGGGGTGTGTTTGAACCCTGAACCTCTCAGTTATAAAGAGTGTGACTTACCACTAAACCAGCCCCAATTCACAGAGAGCAACTTAGCTTAAATAGTTAGAATCACAGCTTTTGAAATTCATTCAGTTTGTGAATCATCTTGTTGTCATCTTCCTTAATTTCCTCGTCTCAAATTTTCTTTGCTTTCATATCTAACTCTCCGATCTTAGTTCTTTTCTGATTGATTCAATCAGTAATATTCAGGAAATATTGTGTTCTTATTGTTTCTTTGCAATTTGATCCTCTCAGATCATAACAGGTGTCCGAAACTTCAAACCCAAATTGTGAGCCCGAGTTGTCTTCGTCTTCCTCAAAGAAATAAACAATTTATTGACAATGGCGAAGAATTACATATTTGACGATGGCGGGTGTTGCACCACATTATTTGGAGTTCTCCATCGCCAAATTTCTCCACCGCGCAGTTCTTTATACCGGTGTTGGCCATCACCAGTCGCCAGGGTCGGCCCTAAGATTTTGAAGGCCTGAAGCAAACTACAAAAAGGCCCTTAAATATAATCAAAATATTTTCAATAACGAAATATGTCATGACTTACAAAAAAAATCACTTATCTAATATAATTCTACTCACTTTTTTAGAAGAAAATTCACCAATCAACCTTTTATAATCAACCTCTTTAACCAAACCATGCTCAATAGATAGCATAGCTAGTTCGCTCAATCTATCTTGCGACATGCTAGAGCGAAGGTACAACTTAATCAAGTTCAACTTGGAGAAACTTCGTTTCGCAGAGGCAAAGGTCACGGGTATAGAGAGTAGTGTCCTATAATCAATCAAGACATTTGGATAACAACCATCCATATCCTTCAAATAATTCAACACTTCGATTGTCCTCATTTTTCTTGCTAGAAACACCTCACTCAATTGCTTTAATTCCACAAACAAGTCTCCTCCATCTATATTCGAAGTCGTATAATTTCTTAGATACATTTTCAAACTATAGCAAGATGCCTTCAACTATTCATCACTTAATACCTTTGATTTTCCCAAATCAAACAAAAACCCAAAAGTTTCTTGATAAACTTCAAATTGCTCAAACCTACTCCGAAATGAAATTAAAGCATTATCCATCCCATCTTTAAAGTAGAAAACTCTAAATGATTCTTCACGGGACACCATCGCATCTTTGCTACTACTTTCATCATATGGCCTCTTCCTTATTAGGAAATTTGGGTTCAATACCCATCTCCAAAGCAAGAACATTAGCTTCACTCAATGCTTCCTCATATCCTCTTTCCCTATACATTTAAAAAAAGAGAGAAGCTCTTTCAATTGAGTCAAAGCATCCTCAATGTCCATATTCTCGGTTTGTAAAATTTTACTCACCACATGAACCTGAGACAACAACTTGTGCCAAATAACCAATCCAAGTAAGAACTCAAAATTCTCTATTTGCTCGGCTGCAAAAGACTCGGCTTCACTTTTCGACTTCGGATCATCATTACTGTTGGCCAAGCAAATTAATGCATGTATTACTTGAGAAGCTTGAAACCTTATAGCTCTTACACTTTCAAGATGGCTCTCCCAACGAGTTTGTGACAATGGTTTAAGTGTGAGACCCTTAACTACTTCCTTAAATATGCTCCACCTCTTAGTTGAAGATGAAAACAACATATAAATATGTTGTATAACTCCAAAAAATGAAATTGCGAGAGTACTACAATGAGCCATATCACAAAGAGTAAGGTTAAGAGAACGACAACCCCAAGGGGTATAAAAGGCTTTAGGATTAATGTCAAGCAACCTTCTTTGCACACCTTTATTTTCCCCCTTCATATTTGAACCATTGCCATACCCTTGGCCTCTTATATCATCAACATCAAGGCCAAGTTGTGCCACAGTATTTGTAAGAGTCTCAAAAAGCCCCTTCCCCGACGATCATCTACCTTCATAAACTCAATAAAAAAAATCATCCACCTTAGACGAAGTTGGCGAGGCATCGACATACCTTATCTCAAGTGACATTTGCTCTTGGTGGCTTAGGTCTGGAGTAAAATCAAGAATGATTGAATAGTACTTTTTTTCCTTTTTTTTTCTTGAGAACTTCACTTTTCACTTCATCGGCCAACAAAAGAATAATTTCATTTTGAATTTTGTGGGTAAGATAATGCTTCCTTTTTTCCTTCTCTCGGACGAGACGAAGATGCTCACTCATTATCGGATCAAATTCGGCAATCATCTCAATGAAACTTAAGATGTTCCCATTGTTCTCTTCATCAATATTCTCATTACTTTCACGGAAGGCCAAGTTACATTTTGCAAGTGTTTTTACAACCGTCAATATTCTTCTCAATACTGCACTCCATCACTTCTTCTCTTTGATGATTTTCTCTTGCACATCATGATCAATAGTTGTATTTGTTCGGAACCTTTTCTCCAATTCAATCCAACTTGTCTGCACTTCATGTGAACATCACTACTTTCATGAAACTTGAGTGACATTCCTACATTTTTTTCAATCATTGAATCCTTCATTAGCCAAATGAGTACGGTTGTCTCTTTCCTTGAACAATCTACAACAAAAAAAAACACATTTTTTTTATCGAATAAACTAGCCACCTCCTCTCTTGAGTCTCCCCATTACGCAATATACAGATGTAGTAAGAACGAGAAAAATGTTTAACACCACATTTTGGAAACTTGAATTTGAAATCTTCTGTTTGTGGTCCTTTCTCCACCATATGATCTCTAAATTTTTGAGAAACGATGCCCCAATTCCCGGGATCATAGATGTTTATACTTTCATCTTCCACTCGAGATTATTAACATTCACCTCAAAATTTTATTCCTCAATAACATCATGTTCAATCACTTGGACTTCCTCTACAATTTCATCTTCTTCTACACGATTAACATTCGCCGCAACTTGTTCCTCAACAATACCAATACTCCCCTCAATTAGTCATCACTTACATATTCATCATTTTTGCTCGTGTCCTCTTCTTCACATGTTTTCTTCTTAAATAATCTTTCAAGAACACCCTTTTGTGCTTTCACATATTTTTCATGACTTCTAATCTTCTTTCTTTTTGAAGCACCGGATGCACACTTTGTTTTACGCTTTAAAGGTTCAATGTAGCAACTAGCAAAACAATTCAATGTTACTTCATCAAAAAGACATATAAAGTGAGTACAACTTAAAACCTAGATTAGAATAAAAATGTGATTCTCAAATAATAGAAATAAACTCAACAATCTCATATTCTCTCATTCTTTTATTTTTGCTAAGAACAAAATGAACAAATGAACAAATTCAAAGAACGGCCTAAACAAAATATAAGTCTAAACCAAACATTTTGCATTAATAAAAGCCTAAACAAAATGAACAAATTTCAACAATAAAGCCTAAAAAATTCATCAAATTCAGCAACATTCAAAGAATAAACCAAAAAATTTAATCCTGAACAAAATATTAGAATATTTGAAAATATGACACCAACTTGAAATTCTTCAACAAAGGTAGAAATGAAATTTAGAAGGAAAAGACTGAACCTCAATTTTGATTGAAAACCTCTCTTTATTTTTCAATCTTGGACACTCTATGATTTTCTTCTAGGCTGAGCTCTGGTTCCATTTTTTAGCTTTATTTTTTGGTTTGATTTAGGAGGAAGGAAGAAGAGCTGTTGCGCTCGGGTAGAATTTTGGGTGCTGTACTTTGTTTTACTTTGGGTAAAATTTTTTTTATTTTTTATATATATAATAGATACCTAAACTAATTGGAGCCTCCCTTTTAATTAGAGATATGGGGGCCTGAGGCAAGGTGCTCACTTGTCTTAGCCTTGGGCCGGGCCTTCTAGTCGCAACACCGAGACCAATTGTCGAAATTCGTTTCCCCCATTCTTTTTTTTGGAAAATTTACAGTTCTATCCCTAAACTTCAACACTTTCATAGAATTAACTCTGAATGAATAATAGTATGACCCCGGAATTTTAAAAAATGTTTTATCATATACTTTAAGACTTTGTAATTTACCCTCCGTCTCACTATAAGACGGTCTTGCAGGAGACAGAGTATTAATAAAAATAAAAATAAAATCATCCATATAATTATAATAATTATAAAAATGACCCTGCATAATAGTTAGGTAGTTTAAAAAAATACTTTGAGTCAATGTAAAGTTACCGGTTTTCCCAATTCTAATTTATTGACGGTTTCAATTTACTATTTTTTTTAAAGTAAAACTATTTCAGTCCATGATAATGGAAAACTTCCATTAACATTTGATACAAAGTCAGATGGGGAAGACCACGTTATATGTTTCTCATTACACAATTTCATATAACTCACAATCAAATATGCTATAAAATTTTGTAGTGTCGGTACCCCGAAGGGACCATGTGAAGAACTTTCTAAGAATTTACTATGTCATGGACCAACTATCGTCGAGCATAATTCCATGCAAACCATTTCTCATCTAACCATTTGAATTATATTAGCGCATCTCCAACAATTATGATATTCTCCCAACTCATTTCTTCAAATGAACGATGGGGCATGTATTATAGGAACATGGCCTATGATCTGAAGAATGACGGAATACACCAGTCATAAATAGGTGATACAACACTATTAAAATATCAATCATACACTAAATTGGGGATCAGGGAGGATCCAGGGGACTTCTCCCCAGGACCTTGTCATGCAGAATCCATGAAGATGACAAGGAACACAGTGCTAATTTTTAGATACATTTCAATTGGGTGTGGCCAGAGACTCACAACACTTATCACATTCATCTGAAAAATAGGGTCATTTAATTTTGCAGTCTTCCACACTTCGATGGGTGGCTCATCAGACAAGTTTTCAGCAGGATTATGGAACTTTACCTTCCACTATCACATAATAGTCATCGTGTATAGCTAGAGATGCACCAAAGTTGATGAAACAAAAAAGTTGAAACAGGGGATGCATGCCCAGTTGTTATATGTTTTTTACGACTTGGCCAAAGCATCCTCAAACTTGACCTGGAAAAAGCATTTGATAGGGTCAAATGATCTTTCCTTTCAGTCACACTATTTAGATTTGGCTTTAATATTCCTTTCGTTGATATAATCATGTCCAATCTTTCTTCTGAATGGTTTTCTGTGATTATAAATGGTAGACCTGCGGCAATATTTTAGCCATCAAGAGGTATGAAACAGGGATTCTAAACTCAGTTATTTTAATTTACCAAGAGGTGTAATCCTTATCTCACTCCTGAGTTATGCTTTTAGTAGAATCGTTCAGTTTTGCTATAGAATTCTAAACTTGAATATTTAAATTTACTACGAGGTGTAATCCTTATCTCACTCCTGAGTTATGCAGATGACAAAGTCTTATTTATCTAGGCTATACCCCTCACACTACCAGACTTAAAGGATCCCTGTCAATTTTTTAAGGAACCAGTTGACATAAAATTAATTATAACAAAGTAATATTTTTTTCTAAGTAGAAGTGCCACAAAATCACAAATTCAATAGGTTAAACTGAAACAATGACACAAGGAAGTTTCCCTTTCACATGCTTAGGTTGACCCATATATGCCGGCAGAACTGGAGCATGCTATTTTCATTTCTTGTTAGGAAAATATGATTTATTATTAATGGCTAGAAAAATAGATGGCTAAGTTTAGGTGGAAAACTTACACTTATTAAAACTGATATTTACTTTATACCCAAACACCTTTGGATTGTTATGACTCCTCCAAAAGTAGTCCTGACACAGTTTTAAAAAGATAACTAATTTCTTATAGGGATAATCATAAATAGGAAATAAAAAGTGTGGAAGAACCTCAAAAACCTATGTTTCCCAACTAGTTAAAATGATCTAGGACTTAGGAGTTTTATTGATATCATTGATAACTTTTCTCTTAAACTGTGGTGAAAATTCCAGCTAGAAATAACACCATGGTCTTAATTTATGTGGTTTATCCCTCCAAATTAGAGAAAATCACATAATTGGAAGAGAATAACCGAGGTTAACACATTGGTTGAGAGTAATACACGATTCATACATGATAATGGATTAGCCCATTTTTATACATCTAACTAGAATGGCTATGGCTCCTTACAGGATCTCTGTGGATAATTGATCATTTTTATGGCATTAAAATCCACAATTGCTGATTTTATAAATGATAAGCCCTAACTTATGCTATACTTACAAAATCTGCCAACTAACATTTTTAATTTTTTGCAGGATGCAGTGATCAATCCCCTCAGACTGACATGTTGATATGGAAACCAGCCTAGAATGGACAATTTTCATTTAAATATGCTTGCAACACAATTACTAAGAAGCGAATACAACTGATAGCATTGCAAAAGGTTTTCCACTCCAAACTTCCTAAAAAGGTAACTCTATGTATGTGGAAATTGGCAAATGCAATTTTACCCTTTGATGACATCACAATCAATTTTGATACCAGTCTTCCATCAAAATGCCCTGTGTGCATGAACACTGATGCCCAATCACATTTTTAAAATGATTCTGATCTGGCATCTCAAATCTGGGATAAGTTTCATAACATATTAGGTTTCAAATCACCTCATTTTCAGTCCATTTTTGACAGACTTGCTTTTTTACTTGTTTAAACATGACCACATTTAGGGCTGCTTATCGAGCGAGTCGATCGCAAGCAGAGGGTTGCTCAACTCGACTCGACTCGACTCGAAAACATTTTTACCCTTGCTTGACTCGAAATCGATACTCGCGAGTTCTATTATAACATGCCCGAGCTCGATACTCGCGAGTTCTATTGTTGCTCGATTGCTCGACTCGAACTTAAGGAGCTCGAAAACTTTTAAATTTGCGGCCTCTTTTTTTATCCCATTTAATAAAATAAAGTGATTTTTATTTCACAATTAATCTTTTATATATATTGACATATA
>JAULKJ010295568.1:0-11947 GCA_032355405.1 Rubia balearica | reverse complement strand
AGTTTCATCTAACTTGATATACCCTACCAATATCGGGATTCCCAAGTGTTGCTAACTGATTGAGAATTAGATGTCTAACCAATGAATTTTGCATATTGTTGATATCATCTTGCGAGTGGGGTTTCCAATCCTTTTTGAAATATGATAATAACATGATGTTATTAAATATTTGACAAATGTTAATTAGACGCATTAATACAAACACATGTACACTTACCTAGGGCTGACATTTTGAACCAAAATACCTCAACAACCAATCGAACCACGTACCATTTATATCGAAAATGTTGGTAACCAATGATGTGGTATGGTAGTACCGTACCACACATTTTTTATGGTAAGGTAATGTTATTGAGAAAATATTACCATGGTATAACCATACCGTACCACATATTTATATATTTAAAATATAACTAATATTATGTGAAATTTAACTTTTTATTTAGTTATAACACTTAGTCATTTGTTAATATGGAACCAAATTAATAATTTAAATATGTAATTATATTTTTGTTCCAATATGTTGGATATTGGTACAAGTTTAAAATATTTTCTTAAACTAGATTTCTTGACAACTGACATTTTTGTTCTAAACCTTACAAAAAAAATTAAAATTATAATTCCCTTTTATTTATTATAACTTACTTATTACACAAAGTCTTGTTTTAGACCGAGCAACCGTTAGACGGAGGCATTTTATATTTGATGTAACTAATGGGATAATTTGATGTTTCTTTTATTTATTGCAACGAGGTTCGATCCTGTAATTTTGATAAAATTTTAATATGCATCGTAATATATAAATAATTATAGTGCAATCTTAAAAATTATTGAAACGGCATTTTTCATGATTGGTTGACCGTTAGTCGGACTAACAAGATATTTTCTCTGTTTAGTATAGTTCTAATTTTGATGTTATCATACTTTATTATTATGATTAGAGAATATTTAATTTTCTAAAATTAAGATTATAGAATGGAAAATTTTAGTTATTTATAATTTGTTTTATGACCAAATAATTAATTTATTATAACTTATATATTGGGGTATTATGCCATACCGTACCGATACCAACCAACTCTTGCGTATACCGATGTGTTGGTATGCCAATGATTTAGTGCAGTATTGGTTTTAAAAAATAATATACCGACACTGTTGGTATGGTACATGGTATTAGTAAAAAATGATGGTAATCATACCGAATCCACCCCTATTTTAACCTAATTGATCCATGGATTCAATGCCTTTGGGAAAAACAAAGAGAAATAAAACTAAGAGAAAAGGGTTAGTAACTTTCTCTCTCTACCTACTGTTAGGAAAATTAGGAGAATGAAACTAAGTCTATCCAAACTTAAACCCTAATAGACATAGCCTCATATATATATTAGCAGGAATTAGGCATTAAAAGAGGCCTGAAAAGTGCAACCTAAAACCTACCAGCTGTCTGGCGCCATGCTATAGGGCACAACCCATGTAATACAACACAGGCCACCGACTGGGTGATAGTCTCCAACCATTCTGAATGAACGCCTGCACATAACTTCATGGGCCACCGACTGGGTGATAGTCTCCGACCATTCTGAATGAACGCCTGCACATAACTTCATGGGCCACCGGCTGGGAGCACTTTCAGAGTGGTTGGACGGCATGAGCCATGTATATCCATGCGGGCCTCCAACTGGAAGCTCAATTTTACCCTTTGAATAGCGCAGGCCGTGAAGAACATTGCGGGCCACCGATTATGAGTCGATTTCTGAGAAAATGATGGCGCAAGTGTGCAAATCTTTGCGGCTGGTCTTCACATCTTAAACTTGGGTTTGCACGGACCATGCAATATGGCATGGTTCGTGCTCATAGTTAGCCGCACAATGCCTTCTTGTAAAGCATGGGCCTTGTTATTTTATGCGCATCGTACCAAAGGTTCTTGGCACCACCCTATTTGGTTTGCACGGCCCGTGTAGTATTACACGGCCGTGTCAATCTTTCATTTGTCGATCTTCGACTCTTTTCTCCTCCTCGGCTTGGTTCCATCTACTACTACATTTTGACTTGAGGCATTCTATCTACTACCATTCTTGTAAATGACCTTCTACTATCTACTACCACCCTTGCGGATGGCCATCTGCAATCTACGCCGAAGTGCTCACAAGCATTCTACAGATAGGCTCACAAAAACAAAATCTAGGTGCTCGTGAGGACATAGTGTCTATTAGATCTAATAAGTCTACAAAACTAAGAATTCAGACTAGAAAATCAAAAATCAACCAACCAAAACATGATTAAAAATGTGCTAAATGCATTAATTAACGCATGTTTTTCGGTGAAGATCAATCCTCCCACACTTTATCCTTTACTTGTCCTCAGGTAAACAAAAACAAGCAAAAATATAAGTGGGAAAGTAGCATGCAAAGAGATTAACCAATACACTCTACATTATTCGTAAGTTACCCTAGTTCCCCAAAAGATGTGAAAATCTCGCAAACCTCACTCCCCAAAGAAACTAAAGTAACATATTCAACCTATTGTACCAAGAAAAAAGCAAGGTATACATGATATATGTAAAACTAACTTACTCCACTGAAGAAGCCGCTAAAGACAATTCAAGAGATAAGTAACATAGTTTTCAATTTCTCTCAATTGCTCTCATTTTGCCTAGGATCGCTTTTGGGTCTTCTCCTAGCTTCACACAAATTTAACTCACTTCTCACTTTTTTCCACACCATGGCCTCTCACTTTTGAATAGGTTTTTCAATCTATCTGGGCCTTTCTCATTGTTGCCTAAGTCTCTCTTTTGGGTTTTCGACTTAGCCGAGTATTTTTTCAATTTTTTTTGTGTAGCACAAAATGTCCTAAAGGTGGGTTTCATACTACATGAAGATGATCAAAGAGAAACTAACTCCACCAAAAGTTTTCCAACATCCCAACCACTACAAAAGGTGCCCTCATACCAAAAACAATTTTTTTTTAAAAAAACTAACAAAGTAAGTTTTCAAAACTAAATGGGGAAAAAAGAAAAGGAAAATAGTCATCAAATCCAAAACAATAACAAGAGATAATTAGTAAGAACAAAGCAAAGAAGATGCCACCATGTGAAGGTGTTCCAACCCCTCCCCCACAATTAGTTCATGCATTGTCCCCAATGCATGTGACCAAGGTAAGGAAAAGGTTAGGAACACTGAAGAGTCCTCAATGTTGTTCGCCACATTTGGCTCCACGCCCTTACCCGTGCAGCTCCTGATGTAGGTGCCCGTCTCTGATGCGTACTGTCCTCAGCCTATCAGTGATCTACCGCATATCATGATAGAGAAGGCCCATGTCCATCCTCAAGTACTGTAGCTGATCATCCACCCAGTAAAACCTGTACACGGTCTATCCCTGATAATAGTCAAGTTGAGTCACATCCTTCCTAATCCCGAAGGTGGAGTCTCCTCAAGCTTGCTTCCACTCCGAATCATTTCTCGGTGATTGGTACCACATGTCATAAGATGAAGTAGACTGGAATCCCTATAAACCTTGCTCCCGGAATAACTTGAATTACTGGTGCTATCAAGGGTGAGCCTCATGCTGGGATGGGATAGAGATGTTGTGTCAGTGTGGCTCGAGACCAAGAAGGGATTCACGGCTACTATGTCTGCTCGACTCTCTAAAATAATCAAAGTGAGAAGAGTAACTGCACCTGTGGGACTCTTTGGCACTGTGTCCGGTAGACTGATACAGCTTCTACAGAATCTCAATCATCTCTTGGTAAGGTGGTAGCGGTATGAACTGCTGCTAAATGGGCGGTGGTTGCACAAATGTTGGTGGTGGCTGAAACTAGTGGTGGTCGATAAGGAGTAACTACGCTGGCTGCTCGGGAATGTGATCCTCACCATAGGAACATAGTCATCATCCTCTCTCAGCTCATCATCCTGCTCTTTTCGGGGGCCTCCAAATACCACCTGCACTCCCTGATCTGACTAAATGATAAGATCATGAATCCTGAATATATTGGCTAGCTTGGTCCTCGCGAACTGGGAGAGTCTTATGAAGTTGGCACTTTTATAGCGTCAGTAAAACACCCCATCCTCCAACTGTATCACAGCCGCCTCTAACAGATTCATAAGTGAGAGTGTATGTGGACTGCTTGTTCTCCCACATACCCTCGCCCATCGGCAGGCCAAAATGAGTAGCTAGGAGTGATATCATTCCCTTAACTGTTATCTTGCCCAACAATCTTGTGGAGAGGTCATACCACTAGGTGATAAATTCATGGACAAGATCAAGCAGGCTCGCTTAAAGGAAATCGACCACATGATCCTGCAGTCCCTATTACTATAAGTGGTGGCCTCCCCATGACATTGTATCATTATACTCAACAGTCTCGCAACATATCTTAGTGGTGGGTGCACTATATCACTATTCTTGCTCACCTTCATCCATGACCATCGAGTAATGGCGGGCCAAAATGTATGGGCATCAATGCCTAAGTGGTCCTCGACATATCCATACACCTCAGTATAATGATTCCACCAAAAGCATATAGCTATATCCTTGTATGTTATAGACCGCACCTCGTCCCCCGAATGAAACCTAGCTACCTTCCCACCAAACTTGTTCACGCTTGGATTGACAGTCGCTAAAAACTCTAGGGTTTACCTAGTGTAAGTGGGGGGAATGACTTTGTCATGAATTCCTTCAGTCCTATTCTCCTCAGGAGCACTCTGACTGTTTGTAGAGTTTGAGTTCCTTAAGGGTCCTCTCATCTACAAACTTAGTATCAAGGATGGGGCATCCCACAAGATACTCCCATCGCTCCCGATACTCCTCTTGGAGCGTGCGCAGCCCCATAAATGGCTCGCTAGGACTGGCTCTATGTCTCCGTGGCATGATGACATGCAAAAAAAAATGAACAACACGAACAAATAGCAACTCACAACCCACAAATCCCAATAACCACCCCAAATATAAAATTCTCCCACAAAAATATAATGATCACTACTAAACCCCTGTCAAGAAGTCCTAAACATGTAGATATCCAAAAATTCCAAAAACTCAAAGTTTTAAACCTTTTCAAGATGAAGTCAGTCGAGTGCCAATGGTGAGAATCAGAGAGGAAATATTGTGGATTGATGCTTTTGGAGTGTGCAAGACTCCTCCTAGAATGGATTCCAACAAACTCCAATACCTGGAACGGATTAATTCTTCAACTTTGAGAGAAAAGTTGAAGAAGGGAGCTGAACTGAATCCTTCAAAATCTAGGATAATTTTTTATTTTTTGGATGCAATTTGCTATGGGCTTTGTGCAGGATGGAGAACGGAAAATTTTTGGGACAATTTTGAGGAGATTTAGTTAAGAATTGAGGAAGTTATGAGGAAATTAAGATTGGAGAGGAAAGGAGTTCATTTTTTTGGGTTTGCTGGGTTTTGGGGAAGAAGAAGGATGAAGAAAATGGTGACGAACAAGGAAATTTATAAGAGGGATCGTGAATTTTGATTGGTGGATTAGGGCGGCATTCAAATGGTACGACCCGTGCCGGATGAGCGCCTCGTGCTAGCTTGCCTTGGCACATGCCGTGCTTTGCATAAATAGCTTCATGCTAGCCTACCTTGGCACAAGGATGGCATGGTCTGTGCCACTCCTTGCTCCTTCAAACTTCATCGCAAAAATCCCTACAACCAAAAACATGAAAATCGAGTATAGTACTGTTCCAGCCAAAATCTAATGACTAATAATCCCATAAACACTACAAAGATCAAACACAGTTCAAAAATAATAAAAAAAAAAATCAAAACCTACTAACATAAAATAAAGAACCGTTTCTTTATTATCGTCCTCACGACTTATTTTCATGCAATTTTCAAAGGTTAATTAAATACAAGTCGGTGGGTCACCGCAATTAACATCCTTGACACCACCCATGACCACGTCCCTATGAATGGGTCTCCACATTACCTTGGACTTACCCTTCACTTAGGGAGACACATACCAAACACATTCACCCTTCACAATGGTCGACACATTGTTGTTGATTTTGGGAGTAAGAAGGGGTTTAGGAGGGTATAACTCCTTGCTCGGTTCTTTCTCCACTGCACATTGGTGTTCACAATCAGAAGCGAAGCATTCTTAATTTCACAACGAACATTCAAATCATGCTTATCAACATGTGCATCATCAAAATTTTCATTAAACAAAGATAGAACATGCAAGGTCTCTATAGTGGGCAATAATTCATCACAAGCCAAATCACGTAGCTTAGCCAATGTCGATCTCTTAGCCAATTCCTCGAGTTCAGGAGGTGGTCGAGGGGTTTTAGGTCCTCGTCATTCTCCTTCGACCACTGCAAGTTAGTGAACATAGAAAAATAATCCACAATAGAAATTCCATCACTAAACTCATGCATAACATAGGTATCATCAGCATGGTCATCACAATTAAATCACAAGACATGATTCATCTTATCTATATCATCATTCTCATTGATATTATCAAGGAACTCATCAAGGCTTTCATTATCACATGTCATGCGAGAGTCATCATGTTGAACAAGTTCATTACATAGAGATATGTCATTGCACATAAGAGAGGAAATAGGTGAATTATGCTTAGAATTATAAATTTCAAATCCCACCTTATCAACATTATCCTCTAGGGTTAGTGTTCCTATATGAATATCTATTTTAGTCCATGACATTTTTAGGAAATGTCTCCCCAATAAAATTTGGGGTGCACGACCATTGTGCACTACATCAAGGACATAGAAGTCCGAACAAAACAATAAATTGCCCACCCTATACATGACATATTTAACTATACATCTAGGGATAGCTTGGGAGTGATCAGCTAGTTTAAAAATAAACCTAGTGTCTCTAAGCTTACCTATGTCAAGGTTCTCATAAAGGCTAAAAAGGATCACATTGTTAGAGGCATCTAAATCAATCACATCATTCTTCACCAATTTACCACCTAAGGAAATAGGGATTGAAAATATTCTGGGGTTATCACACTTTTTTAGGTATGTTCTTATGAGCTAAAGTGGCTACTCCCCCAATTTTCTAGTGCACTACTTTCTTAGTTGTTTTGATCCTTCTTTTTGTGCATGCATTTTTTAATATTTTTTTAGCGAAACAGGGAACTTGTTCAATCATATCAAGAATAGGAATGCTAACCTCGACCTTCTCAAAAACATTGCAAATTTGTGCCTCATTAGTTGCCACCTTTGGCCTTCCCCGTAGAGCACTGGGAAACGGCGACAAAGGGATCACCCTTGCCTTGGTGGTGTGGAGCTTCTTTGAGGTATCATCTTCAACAACCATCTCTTGTTCTTAAAAATTGATCTGGTTTCTTTCCACAATTAAGTAATCTTCTTGCACAATCTCTTTCTCGGCCTCGCGTACCTCTTTCACGCTTCTCAACTTCAATGCACTCACATTACATAGATTAACCTTGGGTTGGGGCGGTAGCTTGGTAGATTCCCTAGCCTCAAGTTGGCTCACCAAAGTGGCAAGTTGACCAACTTGAACTTCGAGATTCTTGATACTCAAAAAGGCTCTAGTGTCGAGCTCCTCAATCTCTCTCATTTTCCACTCTGCGAACACATCGTTCTTCTTTGTCAAATGAGCTATTGCATCTAGGATCTCCTCTCGGTCTGAATTGTACAAAATTGCCTTGTTGTTGGAAGGCTCTTCTCCCCACGGGTAGGGTTGATTTTGAGGTTGAGGTTCTCCACCTCGGTTGCACCCTTGATTTTCCTCGCACCAGCGGAAGTTAGGGTGATTGAGGTATCGTGGTTTCAAAGAATTTACCATAGGGGTCTTGTCTATCTCCACCTTGGTTCCCTTGGAACCATTGTTGTTGCCCCCTACAAAATCACCTATTTGCACCATTAAAGTCCAAAGCCTTCACTTCTTTACTTGCAGACATGTATTGGTAGAGTGATCAAGACTACAAATACCACACACCTTAACTTGTTGAGCTCTTCCCTTTATAAAATCTTTCATGATTGAGGAAAGTTCTTGAACTTACTCTTCAAACTTAGGAGAGAGTGAGCTGGCTCATCTAATGTGTTCACACGAGATCGAGTGCTAAATTTCCTTGTTCCGTTAGCCATTTCTTTGAATACTTCTATTGCATTATTTGGGTTCTTGTTGGCTTTGGAGCCACTGCACGCTGCATTGACCATTCTCATATTATCGTCATAAAGGGCTTCGAAGAAATATTACACTAAATCACCTTATTTAAATGGATGGTAGAGGAAACTTGCTACCAATCTCTTAAACCTCTCATAATACTCAAAAGGGACTCTTTTTCCATTTGCTAAATGTTGGAAAGATACTTCTTTAGACCCACAGACTTGAAAGCCAGAAAGTACTTTTCAAGGAACCTCCATTTCATGTTCATCCAAGAAGTGATGCACCCCAGCAGAAAATAATGTAGCCAATCCTTTGCTGCATCCCGCAATGAGAAAATAAATTATCTAAGGTTGTAATCTTCTACTGAAACTCTGAGTGGCTTCATATTAGTGCACACTAGGTACAACTCTGACTAATGCTTGTTCAGGTCTTCACTGTCCATCCTATGGAAGGTAGGTACGTATTGGATCATGCCGCTCTTCAACTAAAAAGTCACATTCGATGGCAAAGGTGGGAAGACAATGCACATGGGTTGATTCTCCAAATTTGAATCATCAACTCCTTAAGTTTCCTATTGTCTTCCATCATTTCAATAGTCTCTACAACAGTCAGTCCTTGTGGAAGCCATGCCCTAGCTCTCCTCCTTCTCCTTCTCTGACCTCCTGCGTTATCTAGTAGGTAGTGTAAAGTTCCTAAGTTCGTGGTATGGGTATGTACCATAAACCAGAAACTAGAAAATACTAAACAAAAGACAAACACTAGCAAAAAGATTAGGAGTAACCAGAATAGTATCACAAAGGCTCAACACTAAAAACCAACCAAGTCTATAAATAAAATATTAAAATAAAGACACTAACAACTCAACCAACTAGCTATTCAAGTTAATAGTTAAAATTTTTATTTTAGCATCCCCGGCAGCGGTGCCAAAATTTGATCCGCACTCCGCAGGGACGTAAAAATTGTCAATCTTTCGGGAGATGGAATTTTAACCCGCGGAGCGCTTGGAAGATGAAAGATAAAATTTATAGTGTTACTCCTGTTCATACTACTAAACTACCACAAGGTAGATAGTGGCATGTTCTGGTTCATCCACAGAGATGCTAGGACTTTAAGGGTTAACTACACAAAGTCACAGTCGGGTCATCAATCCGATAACGTGTCAAGAATAACTATTTTCACTAAAAAGGTTTTGGGAGAGGGGGTTATCTAACAACTACAATCATGCAAAGGCAAGAGAGTAAACTATATGGAACTAGTAATTGGGGATACTTACGTTACATGACCAGTAGTATATTTTGATCTTAGATTCAATCAAGTACAAGACGTATAAACCTTTCCTCATGCTTTTGTCACATAGTGTTATCGGTAGTCAACACTTCCCCCTATCTATCAAATAAGGGTTCTCTCATTTTCTTCTACCAACACCGCCTCCGTAATTAGGGAATGAAAACAACTACCCCGCCACTGTTCGGTTCTATTTATTCACATAAATAATTACGTCTCGGGTGCTCCACTGTGAATGCTTCTCCCTATACCTGTAGAGGCAAAGGGATAGACATCTAGTGGTGATTCTAGGTTTTCGACGATAAGAGTTGAATTATGCCAACCCTGGTTGCTACTACTATAATGTCCTCCTGTCGGGCTACTATCCAGTTATTCACTAGCGAGTAGCCAATCTAACTAGCTAGCATATGGTCATCAGAGCAGTGCTCACAACCTATATGCATACACTCACACGGTTGTGGACTTCTCACTCCCCCTATTAACCTAGCCAACATGCCCTATGGGATAACAATAATGCACCATACAATGAAAGTAGACTAAGGTGTATGCCGACATAGTATATCAATCACACATTTAACAAGAATGTAAGGCACAGGTCAACACAATAGTCATAAGCATTAAATGATATGAAGATCTTAGAATCTCACAAAATAGCTAACAAGTCATGAAAAAAAATATAAATATCCAAGATAAATCACTACTCCCTAAGCAATGAACCAGATGGATTCATTGGATTCAATACCCTTGGGCAAAACAAGGAGAAAATAAATTAAGAGAGAGGGATTAGTCCATTTCTCTCTCTACCTACTCTTAGGAAAATTAGAAGAACGAAAACTAAGACTAGAAAAACTTAAACCCTAGTAGACATGGGTTTATATATATAGTAGTAGGAATTGGGCCTTAAAAAGGCGTAAAACGGGCAACCTAAACCTTAGAAGCTTCCAGGCATGGGTCGTGCTATAGAACACGGCCCTTGTGACACGTATTGTGTAAAACAACACGGGCCACTGGCTGGGTGATGGTCTCCGGCCTCTCTAAGCGCACGGCCGCGTATAACTTCGCGGCCACCGGCTGGGGACACGTTCTGAACAGTTGGACAGTACCTGCCGGCTGGAAGCTCAATTTCACCTTTTAAACGGCACGGGCCGTGTAGAACATTGTGAGCCACTGGCTGGGAGTCAATTTCTTGGAAAATGATGGTGCGGGTCTACAAATCTTCAGGGGTCATGCTGCTCCATGCAGCCTGTGCCAAAGATTCTTGGCACCACCCTCTTTTGCTGGCATGACCCCTGTAGTATTACACAGCCATGCCAATTCTTTCTTTGTCGATCCTCGACTCCTTTCTCCTGTTGGCTTGATTTCATCTACTACCATATTTTGATTTCTGGCCTGTGGTCTACTAGTGTTCTTGCAAATGGTCGTTTGCTATCTACTACAACCCTTGCGGATGGCCTTCTAAAATCTATGTGGAAGTGCTCATGAGCAACCTACCAATAAGCTCACAAGAATGAAATATAGGTGCTCTTAAGGACATACTGTCCATTAGGTGTAATAAGTCTACAAAACTAAGGATTTAGACAAGAAAACTAGCAATGGCTATCTAAACCCCTTGTAATGTAGCCCCGGCTAAACCTAGAAATCAACCAAACAAAACATAATAACAAATGTGCTAAATGGATTGCTTAAAGCATGTTTTTGGCGCATCTTATTTGTCTAGTTGTGAGGTGGTAATTCCCTGAATTGACGACGTTGCAATGAGGCCACTGGCCAGAATGTTAAGTCTGTATGAATATCAAATGCAATATGGTATGTCCCTTCCTATTCCATATTATTTCTTGTGTATTTTAGGGTCATATGGAATCATTCTTGCCTAATTTCACCCACGGGGAGTCACAATATTACTTGGTTTTTAGTATATATGTCATGATGTCGAGGTTGATTTTAGTTTGAGGATGTTTATACTTACTGTAACCTATGCCAGGTGAGTTCAGCTGAGCCCTGGATGACTTTTAGGCTTACGAGGTCAACTAATGACATTGGCCTGGGTCTTCCTGATGAGTTTGGGAGATGGGAGGATGCCTATGTGTTTATTGGTCATCATGGTTCTAATATAATGCCCTCTTGGAATGAAAAAATATCCCTAGATCGAGAGCTAAAGTGGGGAGCCTCATTGGGCCCTTTTGCCAAATGCATGATCATACAGTGGTGGTTAAAAAGTTAGCTAGTCGGGTAGGTATGTAATTTATATTTTATAGGAAACTATAATTGTCATTTTAATATTTTATTTCTTTTCCAGTTGTTGAGTCTTTAGGTTCGGGGGAGATCCTGCTTCCTAGTCAAGGCGTGGGTGCTTTAGGCAATCATGATGTGAGCAATGGTTCTAAATGCAAATATAATGGTTATGAAGGGCTTGGTGATGTTCCTATTAAGGTGTCTAGGTTGGAGATGGAGGTGAAAGGGTTAAGCAAAGAGAAGAATGATGCTCTGATCTTAGCTCTTCGTTAAGAACTGAAGGTTTTATCGGTCGGGGGGGGGGGGGGGGGGGGGGGGGCTG
>JAULKJ010295559.1:0-11947 GCA_032355405.1 Rubia balearica | reverse complement strand
TAGACAATTTCAAGGCAAATTGTCACACATAGAGCACAAAAGTGTACAAAAGTGAATCCAAAAGATCTCAAAATAACCATATAAAATGGACACATCAATTCTTCAAAATTTCTAAATTTAGTATGTAATTTAACAAATGCAGTGTATAAGTTAAAAAATACAGTGACGTTGTCTATAAGTTTATGGACAACCCGCCTATTAGGAGACTCTTGATGTGTATAAATTGTTTTGTTTATTCCTTGAGATTTATTGTGATTATATTGGATTAATGTGTCTTTTAGGTGTATTATTTGTTACAGATTACAGGTTTTTGGGATTAAGAGGAATTAAGAGGAATTTTAGGAGCATTTGGTAATTATGGCAAAAATCTGATAGTCATAATACTACACAGAATCATTCAGACTTGTGCAAAACCATGTAGCAGATTTGGGGATAGTTTAGAGCTGATATGGTTCTGATTTGATGAGATGTGCTTGAACATATTTTAGAAATATGATTAGATTTTGATTCTTATCCCTTATTTAAACAAGGATAAAAATAGAATTTAAATTTAGTATGTTTAATCCCTCTGGTCTCTAAATATTGACAATTTTTTTTTGTTTGATATTTCAATATTGACACTTTCCTTTTTTGATAAAATTAAGATTGTTTTTATCCATTCAATTTACTTTTAACTCTTCAAATACAATATCCTCCACATATTTTACTTTTTAATTAAATGTGTCCATTACTTTGGTGTCAATATATTATGACCAGAAGAAGTGTATTTTATTTCGTAAGGGCCCGATATGACTGGGATTTTGGTCAATTGCGCGTGAGCAGACTAAAAGTCAATTGTTCAGTTTTAGTTTTCGCTATTCTCGGATACAGAGGACTTAAGTTGCGCAACTGAATTTTGGAGTTTGTTTTTTAAAAAAATAAAAAATTTGGAGTTATTTGGTTTGTTTTGAAAACAAGCCAGTGAATAATTATTCACTTCACCTCGATTTCCGTGCGGAGACTTGCAACTCTAGGTTTGTATGTCACCAATTTCCTGGTTGATTAAATTTGTCTTTTATATTAATTTAATGATTATGTTTGTATATTGTTATATTATTTGTTTGTTTTGTTTGAGTATCTAATTTATAATATTGGTAGAAAATATCAAATGTTAGTTTTAAATTGTGAGATCTAATTATTTTATAATTTATTCTTTCATGGTCTTGATTTTTCTTGATTTATTTTTATTTCTAATATGTTTAATTCTTGCCAACTTGAATGATTTTAGAATAATGCTATCTAATTCCGCCAATACATAATTGTTGGAAGGAATTAGTAAGTTGCACAATCTTGTAAAAAACAGCAAACTAGTTAAAACTGTATATAGAAAAATAGGGAATAATTGAGTGTGCATTGTTATTTGCTTTTACTGTGGTAAATGTTATATCCGGTTCTTTTATTTCTTAATGTTATCAAAATATGTCCTGGTGACATTTTGGTAAGGAAACAGATAGTTAATTATAATTGATTAACTGTCAATAAACACTACAACACAAACAGGTTATTAGGACGCTAAAATGTGTCTCAATATGTCTCTATTGGGACGCTTCCATTGATAGGACGTTTTTAAAAACGTCCCTTAAACGAGCCGTTAACGCTAGTCCCTATAGATCATGGGCCGCTATATTAAGCGACCCTATAGTAAGATATAGAGTTGTTTCTATGCGTCCTATTATATTAGGATGTTTATAAATGTCCTAATATATATATATATATGTATTGTAACGTTTAATTTATAACTGTCCTAATATATATCTATTAGGAAGCTTTTAAATGTCTCATTTTTTTGTATATTAGGTCGCTTTGTAATGTCCTAATTACATACATATTAGGACGCTTTTAACATATGTCACAAAACTTTGCGACGTTTAATTCATAAGCGTCCTAATATACATTTATTGTGACGCTTTTTATACAAGCGTCCTTATATCCATTTTGTATTGTAGTGAAAGTAAGAAAGAATTGGAGAGCTTAATCGCAGCTATCTACTTTCGTATAACAGATAGATGTGTAAGAATTGATTCATCATTGCACATGTGATCGATAGTAATTAGTACGAGTTATTCTTAGCCGATGTCATTCATTCATATATATATATATATTATTTCTCATTTGTATATTATATCATTCATATATATATATATATATTATTTCTCATTTTTAAATTCATCATGCAATTTTAGTGTTAGAAATCATTCTTGGATTTAAGGCGTAGTGACATCACCAAAAAGATTTTCGAAATTAGTTGAAAGAAATATTATAATTATTGATTTTGCTACTCGTGGGATCAACTTTACTTACTAACAGGGGCGGATTTACCCCTCCAACCCCCGCCAAGGTGAAAATTACGTGGAATTTGGGTAGTAATTTTTTTAAAAAAACAATTATTAATCCCATCTGATAAGGAAAAAAATTAAGATTTTTTTTATTGGTAGATCAGTTTCCGCCATATATCTATGCTGACTCTACCCTACTTACTGATATACTAATTCATATTTATCTTAGTTTGCAAATTATTTGACGAGTTAAACCGGCTTAACCTCCATTGAATCTATCGTAAATTCAGCGAACACTAAGCTTGAAAGCACATTAGCCAGGGTGGATGAGTGCGGCGCTTTGCCGGAACGGAATGTTTATTTATTATTTTGCAATTAGGAAACTAATCAGCTTTCTTTTTAAAATAAAACCCAAATTGAAAATATTAGTATTTTAATCCCCATTTTTATATCAAAAATATCCTAATTTGTATATTTAATATAAATAGTTTTCCCTTTTTATTATAGTACGAGAACGAGATGTACTCATATTTTAATTAACTATATGTCTAAGATGCAAGATCATTGACTTTTAGTTTGTTCAATTTAATTTGATTGTTTTCAAAGAAACAATTAATTTAATAGGATTGTTGGATTGATCTTTTCAAATTCAAAAAACAAAAATAAATTTATATATGGGGAAAATTTAATTTAAAGGTACATATATAATAAGACAAAGACTTGTGTGAGACCGTTTCACAGCGAGACCAAGGATTAATTTGTAATATTATGAAATATGATTCGAGATGGTGCTCTAAATATAATTTAAGAAATTTTGGGAGAGGAAGAAAGCCTCTGAGGTGCAAATACCACTTTTTGGGGTGCTAGGCATAAATAATTTGGAAATTATTGATTTCGGGTCATAAGAAACTCGTGGCTCAAAAATCCGGGTCGGAGAAATTCGCGTATCATTTTTTTCCTTATTTTCGCACAATGCGCGGGTTTTTATTTCCAGATTTGATGTTTCATTTTCAATACTTGATATTTCAACAAAACCTTGTGATCTTTTTAGAAATCATTTTTTTCCCTACAATCATGTGTTTTAAAAGTTATATTGATCTTTCATTGTAAATCTTGTGTTTGCATATTAAATTTTTGACACTTTCTACATTTGATACTAGTTACAGATATTTTATTATCTTAAATTTTAATTTATAATTTATTTTAATTGATGTGTTAGTTTTCAGTCCGTCCTTTTAAAATTTGATTGTGATGTTTCTTTTTTTTCCTGAATATTATATTTTTAATTAGTGTATCCTTGATGTTTCAATTGCGTAAAATATTTTTTAATTTTTAGTAATGATACTTTATTTTTGTTGATACTAGTGTTACATTTTATTGCACACTTTGATACTTTAATTCATGTGTGTTTTTATTTGATGTTTCAATATTAAAATTTGATGTTTTTTCTAAGTTTTTACTAGATGTTCAATTATATCTATTTAATTTTAAATATAATATTGTATCTGATGTGTAAATATTTTAATGTAATTTGTATTTTAATAGTTTTCTTTGATGATACATTATTTTAGCTGGATGTGTATTTTTTAGTGTATCGTTTGATAACTATTTGGATTTTGAGGTACAAAAGTTTAGTGTGTCATTTGATAACTATTTGGATTTTGTTGTGAACTTTTGCATTTCAATTTGATGTTTATATTTAGTGTTTTTATTTATATTTAATTATTTTATTTTATATGCATATTGTTTTATTTGATGTTTAACTAATTTTATTTTGCTGTGTATTTTTAGTATTTTTATTTGATGTTTAAATATTTTAATTTGATTTATATTTTAGTATTTTTATTTGATACTTAAACATTCTAATTTAATTTTTATTTTTAGCATTTTTTAATTTAATTTTGCATATATAACATTTATATGATATTTTTTCATTTTAATTTATTATTTTATTTGAAAATTGAATATTAATTATTTCATGTTTTAATACTTTAATATTTTAATTTAATTTATTAAAAGGCTGGGAATGTGTTAAGTAAGTGGACTTGGCTTCCATCCAGGCTTCACTGTCATGATTCCAAGGGATTAAATGGTCTTTTAACAGAAAATTCCAGAATTAAAGCAACAGTCAGAAAATGGATAAACGAGCTGGAAATTAACTGCTGCTTCAACCAAAGAAAGCAAGAAATCTGAAGGTTGTTGAATAAATAGTTGAGAACAGTTGAAGAAACTGAGAATATAATTAATAGGCTAGTTCTATTTTAGTTTTATCGGTTAGTTTGTTGATCTCTTGGTGTAATTTGAGCAGTAATTTTACAACAATTTTTTCTCTTCTAACCCTGGTTCTTTTGTAATTATCTCTTTGAAACTCTAATTGTAACAAGTGGTCTCAGAGCCAACGTTCCTCAACGTGAATTTGTTGATGAATCTCAAATCGGAGCAGATTTTTTCTCGAATTTCAGGTAATTTATAAATGGAGGTTAATTTCCCATATTTTGATGGCAAGAACCCTAAAAATTGGGTGCGGAGAGTCAATCTCCTTTTCGAGGCAAATTGAAAGGAAGAATCTGATAAACTCATCATTATTGAGAGATTTTGGCACGATCAATCTACGCAATGGCTAGATATTTTTTGGGGTTTAAAAGGTACAATTTCTTGGGATAAATTCTCTGATTTCTTGATTGGTTTCAATGGCTATGGTGAAAAGGAAGAAGAATGTGGAACGGTAGTATCAGATGATTAGTGTTTTCAGAGGTTTGACTGGCTCCAGGATGTTAAAGAATCGACTCAAAGTAAGTATGAGGAACAAGCTTAACAGGGTGAGCATGATGATGAAATTGAGGAGTTCCGGGTCAATATGAACGCCAAATTGTCCATGAAGTTGCCTCTATTTTGCAAACATAACCCCCCCAAGATATCAAGTCCTGTGAAAACATCTTCAAAGACTATGGGATAAAAGAAGAAGATAAGGTAGGTGCGGTTAAACTTCATTGGGTCGACCGAGTTTAAAATTTTATGAAATATTTCCTTATGATCTGGGGAGAGACTTCTTGGACTGAATTTTTGGAAATTTTGGTTAGAAAATTTGATAGCGGCAAAGCGAATGGACAATTTAAAGAAATTTCTGATATATGTGGACATTCTCGGAGGAGTTAGAAACGGATTCTCAAGATGACAGTGACGTCGAAGTTGAAATTTCAGAAATCTTGGAAGAAAGCAGTGGAGCATCATTTCTTGTTGATGATTTTCTTGCTCCGAATTTCGACTCCAACTTTCAGGATGTGATTCTGGTATCCTCTCCGGGTAAAGTCAATCTCAGCTTTCTTGCTAAAAATGAAATTCATGTTGAGTCATTGAAGAAAATGGAGTCTAGTAGCATGTTTTTATATGTTAATGAATCGGAATTCATTAGTGTTAAGAAGAAATTGATTGTAGTTGATTCTTGGGGAAATAATGATTGAACTTTAAAGGTTGATGCTAGGAATTATGTAGTTAAGGATGAAGTAGTTAGTTTAAATGAGTTATTTGACAAGGATTGGGATGGGGTTGGAAACGGGGAATTGAAAATATAGAATGGAATGATAAAATCACTGAAAGTAATGAACCTATTAAGTGCTACGATCCTGGTATTATTGAAAAGTTTTACAGGATTTCATGTAGTTTGAGATATTTTGTTGTGGATTATATCAATATCAAAGATAGACAGGAATTATATCATTGGTCTATTAAAGAGTTGAAAAGTGTGAATTTTTTTGGATGTGGGAAGATGGTGTAAGCTTTGCTGGATATGGAGTTAGGAGTGTTATAACTGTTTTCGGAGATGTTACACTTAGTAGACATGAGCATGATGTTAAGAACATTCACAGTATTACGAGAGTTTGCAAATCTTGGGTTGAAGTGATCAATATTTTCAAAGAAGGAACTGGTGATACTGAAGAAAGATTGGGGAACTTTTCTTGCATGCTATTGAGAATCTAAGCCGATAAGAAGACATACTCTCTCTGTCCCCCTATTTGTGTCATACATGTCTTATTTGATGTCCCTATATTATTGTCTTAGTTTCATTTTTGGCAAAATTTTGATTGTAAAAAAATGAAATAATTTTTTGTTCGCAAACTATTTTTATGCTATTTTAATGACTTAAAAATTATATTTTTTTTGTGGTAAGATAGAAATAGAGGGATGGAGAGAGTATGCATTCTTAGATAAGTGTGGAAATGGCTGGAGCTTTGGTGATTTCTGGGTTAAGGATGACGACAGTTCTACAAGTTTAAAGGGATTTCAGTTGAAGTGGTGCAAGAAGGGCATATTTTGTTGTCATATTGTTATTTGGGACGCTGCTGTCAGTTTTGCATTTTGCAATTGGTAAAAAAATTTATAATCAAGTTTGTTAGAGGACCAGAGGAAAAGGAAATGGCTGAATTAAGGAAAGAGAAAGCTACTCAATGGGTAATGGTAAAGGCAGTAAGTGGCAATGATGCATACCAGGTCTGAAATATAGTAAAATATCAGAATTTGAAAATTTTCTAGGGGACCAACTTGAAATGGATTTTTTATGGAAATTAGTGACCGCAGAAGGTATGGTTTATACATATCTGAACATGAATTCAGTAAATTTAGAGATTGGAGATCATTTCATAAAGGATTTTGAGTGCTGGTTATTAAAGGATGACTGGAACCATAAGCTGAATCGGTTTTTAAATGATGGGGTTCATTGTTTTCCTTGACATTGTTAGAGTTGATGTTTAGTTTAAAGATACTGATTTGCGAGATTAGCTGGTTAGCATCTTCTTCCTCCATTTTTTTTGATGTGTGTTTATGGGGTGTCATTCCTGTTAAGTTTTCTGTAAACATAGCCCAAAATATTATCGAAAAGAAGAGAAGTGGTAGGGTATATATATCTATGATCCTTCATCGCAGGCTAAACATGTGAAAATTTGTGTTAAAGTTGACAGTCTCAGTAAACTAGTTCATCAAATCAAAGCTTCAAAGAAAGGGATTTTTAAGTTTCTGGACTTTTTTATGGAATGGGCTTTATATAATTTGTTATAGATGCTGACAAGGATTTGGCAAGAAAAATTGCTTTGTACTATATGCTAGCTCGTAGTCTGCAATGCTATCGGAAAGCTTCTGGTTCACAAAAACTTTGTGGAATCTAGTACCATCCATGAATTAATATGGTAACATCAAGTTAGTCTTTTTGAATGCCAAGTGTTTTAAGTTGTAGTTTCCAAGCATGAGGACAAATTTTAAGAGGGATGATTTGTCATGATTCCAAGGGAATAAATGGTCTTTTAATTGAAAATTCCAGAATTAAAGCAACAGTAAGAAAATGGATAAATGAGCCGGGGATGATTAACTGCTTCTTCAACAAACGAAAACAAGAAATATAAAGGTTGTTGGATAGATAGTTGAGAACAGTTGAAGAAATTGAGTATATAATCAATAGGCAAGTTCCAATTTAGTTTTATTGGTTAGTTTGCAGATCTCTTGGTGTAGTTTGATCTGCGATTTTACAACAATTTTTTCTCTTCTAACTCTGGTTCTTTTGTAATTTTCCCTTTGAAATCCCTGATCGTAACATTCATCAACCTCTACGACCCAATTCAGATATGTGGTCAGCTTCACCAAACTCTTCCCCCAACCTCTCGCCGCCGCCTGAATCGGCGGAAACTGACTCTAATCGGAAATCGAGTCTGGTTGAAGGTCGGAGAAGGTGGCAGAGCGGAGATACGAGACAAAATTAAGATTATATTCCTCTGGGATGAAGGCGAAGCAGAGAAACAAAACGCGAAAGTCCGAGGAGCGAAAATTGGTCGGAGAAATTGGATGAAGGTAGCAGGAATTGGTGCAAAGGAAAACCACCGCTAGAGCAGCGGTATTTGCCAGGAGAAGGTGGCAGAAACCAACGTGATTCACATCTTTGAAAATTTAACAATGGCGATGGCTGATTCTTGTTTCCAATCTGGGTGACTAGTATTTTTGTGTAATTGCAACTTCATCCCCTGAGTTTCAGTAATCTTTTCAGTATAAACCCCGAAAATAAAGTTACTCCCTCTGTCCCAACCATTTCTGCACAGAATCTTTTCACGGTCTCCAGCAAACATGTTTGACTGTAAATATGTGTAGTTACGGACAATAACTGTTCACAAAAAAATGATAATTAGAAACTACAGGTTATGAAGAATTTAACCATATCACATACAATAAAATTATTGTTCATATACCTATTTAAATATGTGGTCAAAGTTCGACATCTTTGACTAAAAAAATATGTTGTGCAAAATTGGTTGGGACAGAAGGAGTACTATATTTTGATTCCAAAATTTGACCAGTTCCTAATTTATGATTCCATAATATTTATTTAGTTCTCGGTCTTACAATTAGTCGGTCTCATAGGAGACATACTCATATATTAGATATTCGATTTTTGAATGATTTGAATATGTCTGATCGGCTTAGCACTAAAGTTAGGGGGGGAAATTTACTCCATTTCACTATATTTGGCACTATAGGTTTAGATTTTTTTTTTTTGCAAGTGAAAATGTGTGGAGAGAATTGAGTGAGTAGGGTAAAAAGATTAATGAGCGGTTGAGAATGATGCACTTTTTGTCATAAAAGAAAATGTGACAAATTTAAAAAAACATATGAAAATGATAAGTGTGTCAAATACAGTGAAACGGAGGGAGTACAAAGTTTTTAAAAAGTCTTAACACTTCAATTCAATCAAATTTCAAAGAGTTAGTCTCTTTTTAGAGCGACTAGCTAACAATTAGATTAATCATAAAAACTTTCGTTTCAATAATTGGTAGGTTTAAATTATAATTCTTTATAGCTGCGATACAGTTTAAAAGTTTTTCAAAATTATAACAATTTCGTTGCAATAAATAAAAATAAATCTCAAATCATTTTAGTTACATTATTTATAAAATAATCTGTTTGATTTCAAATGTTGAATTTCAAATCGTCTTATACTACGACACATTAAACACTCACATATGAAGTCATCAACGCACTAACACATAAAATCAACTGTATGACACAATAAATCTTCAAATAGAAAAACACCAACATGTTCAAAACAAATTCATCTTGAAATCAGTGAAGATTTACATCATCAAATTAGTAATCTAACGCAGGGGTGGATTCGGGGCACGGTCTGATCGGATTCGTCGACTAGTGTTAGAATCAATTGTGATTTCTTTGATGCACCTTATTTTAATATCCAAAGAAATTAATAAACTTTGATCCAAAAAAAACACCTACTGGTTCCAAAACCCTACGGCCGCCGCATACTTTATTCTTCCTCCCTCTCATCCCCTTCCCCCATCTCCTCATCTCCCCATCATGGGAAGATGGAGAAACAATAGTTTTTCAATTAATATACTTTTAATGTTTATATTATTGAATAAGTATGGATTTATTTTCATAAATTAGTATTTTTTTTCGATTTGCAAGATTAGATTGATGTGTCCATGATGAACATTTAATCTAATTGTTCATGTCTATGTATTTTGTTCGATCTGGTTTTACAGATTGTGTGTTCGTGATTTCGTTTGTGTTTCTTTATTAGGTGTTCCATTCTCGATCTGTATTTTTCAATGTATTTATAGTTTGGACAATATGGACAGTGTTTTGGATCAAGATCATTACAATTGTTGTAGATCCCTGTTTAGCAGAGTGATATTGATGCTGATACGCTCCTCTTCGCCAAGTGGTCGTGATTTTTGCGGAAGCAAGTTAATATCCCTGAGGGCGATACAATTTTTTATTGGATCTCTGATCTGTCATAGTACAGATGATTAGTCTGGTTGACATGTAATTTGAATATCCTTGCAATAGATTGGTTATTGCTAGAGGCTAGCTAGATTGGATGTCAATTCCACTTATTGTAATCGCCGCTGGACATTTTTCCCAACATCTTGGAAGATTGAATTTTTTTAAAAAAAATATCCAAAGAAATTAATAATGTGATAATTAAAAAGAATAAGGATGAATGTGAATTTCTCTTTGGACTTTGATTCAGAGTTTTGATGCTTAAAGACTTAGATTTTGCATGAAGTTGCAGCAGCAGGAAGCACCCATTGACAGAGAGGGAGGAAGTATCCAGTACAACTTCTTTATTAATGATTAACTCTTAAAATATACTCCCTCCGTTCCACCAGTTTTGGCCATTTTTTTGGTTAACTTTCTTAAACCATATTTGACCATAAATTTCAGTTAGTATATAGACTCTAATATCATCACGTGAGATATTGTAAAACTCCTATGTCTACGTAGTTTCTAAATATCAAATTTTTATGTACCATTAATATCCATAATTAAATTTATTGATGGTCAAACATGGTTTGAAAAAGTTGACAAAAAAAGTGGCCAATAATCCTGGGACGGAGTTAGTATTAAAGTAGCGTTTGCACGGTGTCTTGCACAAGAGCAATGTTCAACTATTTTCATGTCATTCACATGAATTCAACTCCTTCCAAGAATATTTTTGATAAAATTATACGCAATCTCTTATTTTAATACTGGTAAATTATATAGCTTTTATGTATTTTACAATTGTTGAATAAGTATTCAAGATAAGAAATTCCTTATCATACTCGTATAATTTTATCATACTACTTCAATATTCCAGTTAATAATATATACTCCATATCTTTTTTTTAATACGTAATCGGGTTTATAGGATTCCCAACCCTTTCCTATTAAAGATCAGATGTTGCCGAAAATGGCTTACATCAAGCGATGCCCGAAAGCTTACATCAAGTTGTGCCCGAAGACTAACATTTGAGACACTAAGTAGATAGTACAATTCTAAATTAAGGTCTCAAATGGCTAAAACAGAGATACACAAAGGCATTGATGGATAATACACTACTAAGCAAAGGCCAATGTGGAAACGAAGAAGGGAAAATCAATGAGTTTCCACTGTGTAGTCATCGTGTAGCCACAATAGAATCGATCCAAGACTACTATCATAACCGATCACAGTGAAGTATCAAATTAAATGCACACAGAAAATTTCATCCACACTTTTGATCAAACATCCTAAGCAATCAAAAAAATAAATGAAGCTTTCCAACTAAAGATCTTGCATGTCTCCATTTAACCCGTAAAAACCATTTTCCTTAACTAGGAAACAAAAACCAGTTATTTTAATTGCCAAAAATATTTTCATCAATGTATAGAAAACCCTCATAATGCATAGAAATATCTCTAACTTGACCCCAAAAGGTTATAAAACCAATTAAATTGAATTAACAACATAATTGACCTTAATATCCTATTGAACCATAGTTTACAAATCTGATTTAAATCCTCAAATAACAGTATCGTCAGAAGTCCGTTGTTTCAACGATTTTGACTTGTGTTTCTCCTTACCGCATTTTCGAATATCAAATTTTAAATCAATCAAATTTTACTGGACATGGACTGCCAGAAAAACAAACATGCCTATCTGATACTTAATCAAAAAACCTATTTTAATAAATCCTTTTAAAGAATTAAAAAAAACGTAAATACAATAAAATAATAATAATAATAATAACAGAAGTATAGAATTAAAAACTTCCCACCAGAAAATTTAAAAAATGTCAAGTTGGAGAAAAAGAAAAGGAAAAAAGGAGAACAAC
>JAULKJ010295549.1:0-11948 GCA_032355405.1 Rubia balearica | reverse complement strand
TCGACGATGCGCCTCGGTCGGATGTGGAACGTCTTGCGATGGTCCGCCGATCGGCTCAGGGCTTGGATCAGCGCGGATTGTCCGGGCGGCACCTAAAGTAACACTTTTATAAGTATTACCTTAGGCGATGTTACATTAGACCTAGCGTAACATTTTTAAAATTTAGGTAACACTTACGTAACACTTTTCAAAAGTTTAAGTAACAATTTATAAGCTATTGTAACATTTTAAATAAGTGTTGCAAGGAAAGTGTTACATTAGCGTTAGTTTGTAGTAGTGATATTACTAATTATTCTGGTGACAAGTCCTCATATTTTCACACATCTATCTTTAGATATACAATCACCTGGTTGTTTGTAAACATGATCAAAGACAATTTAGTTGTGATCTTGTTCTATAAAATTATCACGATACCTTTATATGAGTGGAGTCCAGTTAATGGTGGTCTATATGTTATTATTGAGAAGGCCGAATGAAAATTGAAAACCAACAATATCTATAATAATAACTAAATTAGCAAGTTTTTGGTCATGTCGCACTTCCACATCTTGCCAAATCACCTTAACACGTCAGCTTTCCTTTAAAAAAAATTTAAAATAGTATTTCTCTAATTAATTTGGGTTTCTTCAATGTATTGAAAACTGAAAAGGCTGATGGTTAATGCAACCATAATTTTCTCTATGCTTGAAATTGTGTCCTTCCCTCGGCTTCCTTATACTTCGTCCGTTCATCTTTCTTCCTCTCTTTCTCTAGAGAATTCTACTGCTTATAAATTCTCTTTTCCTGTTGGTTACATGAGACCGGTGAGGGAGCAACTGAGCAAAGATATCTGATACTGAGGAAACTGGAATGATTGTTTTTATGGACTGTTCTTTGTTCTCAGGTAGAAATAACACATATTTGGTACTTTTCACTAAAAGATCTCTGATTCTCACTTCTTTACTAGGAAGCACAGACTGCTTAATTGATTTAACACTTCAAAAAGTGAAGATTTGTCTTAGTTTAGATGTTGGAGGTTTGCAATTTTTATCTTATTTGAGATTCTAATTCACTGTCAATGTGTGCTGCATTTGATTTCTATTTGCAAGATGTTGTAAGACATGCGTTTGGCCATTTTCGTGTTTTCGTATAATCTATTCTTAGTTTTTATGGTAGCAAATAAGGTGTTTGAAATTTTGTTTGAAGGAGTTTCCTAGATTTCTGGCATTAAAAAGAATATTATGGCATGCCCTCTGCAAAACTGATGTCTGACTTCCTCGACGATCCACGGTAAACAAGGACTTGATGAGTTTGATGGAGCCTGTTCAACGCAAGATCGAGGATGAAGATGAAGCTCAGGAGCCTCCTGATAAAGCTGAGGATACTAATGACGAGACAAAGGTTAATTTCTGTAGAAGATGTGATTGGAAACGTTTATTGGGCTGAGGATATTGATGATGACGCAGAGTCGATTACCATCTACCAGAGAAGCTCTTCAAGATTTTGGGATTCTCCTCTATGAGGTGAATTTTTCCCCATTTTCTCCTCCCTATGTACGTTTTAGCCATCATCCCTCACTTAAAATTTCCATACTTTCAATACATTCATCATCATTTCATTGTATGTTTTTTGTGCAATTTTGCAGATTCGCAATGTTTTAGCTCTGTATATTTATTGTTTCTAACATTCATTTTGGTGGTTGTGTGCAGTGAACAGGGGTTTGGGAAAGATTTCATGATAATCAAGATTCCAAAATGTAATTTTTTAAAAATGTCATATCTGACCTTTTTTGGACTGATCTAATGATATGAAACTTAACACAGCTAAGTTGAATATTGTGTATAGTACTTGATTTACCTGAATTCTATGTGCAGGGGGAAATTGTGGTAGGAACCTGATTGGTGGAAATTTTGGGATGTGAAATCGTAAGTGCTCTTGTGAATTATGTTCTGTACTCGGTTAAAAAGGGGGAAAACTAAATATTTTGTATGCAATATCCCATACCATTAAGATGCTCGGTTCGGCTAGAACGTAAAAGATAAGAAAACATGGCACATCGAATCAGAGAAGTTTCCTTGCTTTCGATAAGTATGTTCTGAATTCGTACAGTATTAGTAGTAACAAAGCTACAGTAACTTTTAGCTTCTTAACTCAGTATTACAAGATCTTTATCTCCTCTTTACTTTTGCAGTGCAAGGCAAAATACAATATCCTCAGTATTACAAGATCTTTTAGCTGCTTAATTTTTTATTATATTATTAATATATATATATATACACACACATATATATATATATATATATATTCACGTATTTTAAGTTATGCACCAAAATTTTAAAATTAATTAACATATTTTTAAAATTACATATAGTTTTTTTATATGGTATATGTTATCTTATACATCTATTTATAAATAAGAGTACTTCCTTTAAAAACAAGTAATTTTACCACTTTAATAAAATATTATTGATTAATTATCAACAAATATTTCATATTCTTATTACTCTATTTTTTATACCGTTAAATATTTTTATACAACAAGTTATATATCTATATAAAATATATATATATATATTATTTGTTTAAATATTAAATACTTAATTGAGTCAATCTTTCAAAATTTCAAATTAAATATATTGTATAATATTAATAAATATATTTATTTTGGATATTGCATCAAAAAGATATAACAAAAATTATTACTTATTAAAATTTTAGATTATATTTTCATTTTCGTTCATATCATGCATCGCATGGGTGTTATCTAGTGATTAGCTGTTAGAGCAAGACTAACAGATTATGCAAAATGGAGATTTTGGGTATATTTGGAGATTTTGATCATTTTTCAGCTCTAATAGATGCTTCACATCGTTCTCTAAAATGGAGAACCGGGTGAAAGAGAATGTTTCATTCTCTATATTGGTAGAGAGAGAATGACACATTTGGAGGATTAGAAATTTAATGCTATTAATGTTGACCACCTTTAATTTAAAAGTAATTTCTTTATTTATGTAAATATTTTCTATATCTAGCTTTCATGACTATCGTAACTTTCATGCATTGGAACAAATGTTGACTGGCGACGTTCATTAAGAATTAGTTGTTACTTACAATATTTTTAAGGTTAAATACATTTATAACCCCGACTTCATGCTGAAAGTGCCAATATAACCTTGCAATTTCAGCAAGTGTCAATTTAACCCTAACTAATTATTATTGTATGTGCCAACCTGACCCTAACTTTTGAAAAATTTGTGCCGATATAACCAAACTTCCTAATTCCGGCATTGACCAAATAAATTTAGGCATGACTATAAATGAAATGAAAAAAATACCCCTTATTATAAACTATCTTTCTTCTTTGTTGTTATTTTAGCACTTAACTCATTTTTTTAAAATAGGTATGCATTCATTAATTCAAAAAATAATCATTATTTATTTTTAAAAATAAAAATATACTTATATTTTTATAGTTTATTTTATCGCACAACGTCATGTTTTAGACCGATTAATCGTTAGACATGGACATTTTATATTTGACATAACTAATGAGGTTATTTAGCGTTTGTTTTTATTTATTCCAAGGTCATAATAATTATATTTTGACTATAAAAGTTATTGAAACTAGGTTTTTCATGATTTGTCTAACAGTTACAGTGAGTCTAGCAGAAGACTTTCTCATTTTGTAGTGGTTTAAGTATTTATTATTGTGATATTAAAAGAAGATCATTATTGTTTTACTAAACACAAAGTTATGCAAAATAGAGAATCTGTTGGAGTTGAAAAAAAATAGAGAATATGAGTTTTCATTCTCTATTTTAGAGAAATTTTTGGAGAATCTGTTGGACTTGCTCTCAGTATATATATTTGGAGGCATTTTAGTTGTATCCAAAATTTGCAGTTAGGAACATATTTGGTGAGATCTAAGATTTGTATTAACTCATCCACAACTACAAGCTTAAGTTCAAGTCAAATTTTGCTGTAATTAGAAATGGAACAAAGTAACTATTTCCAGCGGCGGAACTAGAAGCAGATCTGAGGAGGGGCGGGGTTGGGCAGGGCGGGGCTGGGGCGGAACAATAAAATTAGCCTTAGTCACCGGAGGTTTGGGGGCGGCCGCACCGGCTCGCCCCCTAGTTCCGCCATTGACTATTTCCGTTTATGCTTCATTGCTATATAAGGATATGGTTGTTTTGCATAATCTTCTATTAAGGATATGGTGGTGATGTGAGCACTATTTATTAACATAATCCTCAGAACACAGTTACTTAAAATATTAGACCTCCTCTTTCATTCGTATTAGTTTATACTTTCTTTTTTTTAGCTAAAACCCATAATAATGGGGAGATATTTATTTGGTTCTCCAAACCAAAATAGTAAGAGAACCAAAATAGTAACTCACGTTACTTTAAAAGGTCTAAAACCGATTATACAAAAAAGCCTTGAAAAAGCAATATGGTTGCCTAAAGCAAGCCGAAAATGCTATGAAGGAAAAATTTGGCAGTGTTTCCGAACGTAACACCTCCACCTCCTGTGTCGATGTTTAAACATTCGTCCAGACTTCCAATTTTTTCCTAAATAGTGAATAACTAGAAGATACCAAGAAATACAGCAAATGTCAGGTTGCATTATACAAAATATACATGTGAATGTAGCTATTGTGTCTTCATTAGTGTTACAGTTCATCTTTCTTCCATTGAGCTGGGTGCGGATCTTAACATAATTGCTACTGGATTGTTGTTCTTTCTGGATCATCCCCCTATCTTGTTGTATTCTTAGACCTGGGGAGCTGATGTGGAGTGGTAGCCTGCTCTTCGAAATCCTCGAAAGACTTCTGTTCCTGTAAAAACAAAAGAAATCAGTAGATGTTGTACTAATGATCATGAATACGAACAGAGAGAAATTGCATCTGATCCAATAGAATGAGTCCCCTGGTTTCCCAGTCCAGGTCCTCAAAATTGAAAACCTTGCCATCCGTTTTAGTAGTCAAGCAAAATTTTGAAAGCTTGTCAGCTGGAAAGTTTGCATTTCTGTAACAAAAACCTAAAACAACTTGTTTAAGTTTTGACCGAATTGAGCAAACTAATTCATATAATTCCCATAGAGCAAGATTAGGATTCAGTATATATTCCCTCGCATTGCTGCAATTTGTTTCAATTTGAAACTGATAAAGCCGAAGTTCCAAACCAAACTGCAATCCTTTTTCAATTGCTTTAATTTCAGAGTGAAGGCTTGAATCAGCAGAGGAGCAAAAACCTTTGGCAGCAACAAATTTTCCATATGACTTATAATTAAGCCTAACCCACAATCATTTGTTTTTGTTAACCATGCAGCATCAATATTTATCTTGTACCCAGAATGTGGTTTTTCCCATACATGTTTTGAAATGATTGGCTTAGGTGGAGGTCTTAGTTTATGTGTGAAGCCTAAATTGTGCCAGATTTCATCCCAGATATGACCAGAGTAGTGTTCTCTAATTTTGTAGGACATGAAGATGTCCCGCTTTATCTTTCTTATAAGTGCCAAACAGTTATGATTAATGCTATAAAAAATAAACCTATATTTTTCTTTCCAAACAGCCCAACAGATAAAGGATGGGATGATGTGCACTAACTGTGTATGCAGTGGGGTAAAATCTTTGAAAGACCAATATATAGATAATCTATCCCAAATATTATCAAAATTTTGATTAGGCAAACCCATAGAAGCATGCATCTGATTCCAAATTTCATTTACAAAACTGCATTCATTCAAAACATGATTAACATAATCAACACTGCCTCCACACATCACACATTTGGATATAACATGAATCTTCATCAATGACAGAATATTATCAAATGGAAGGATAGCATTAACTAGTCTCCACATGAATATTGCAATTTTTTGTGGAAGTCTACAGTGTCATACCTTTTTGAGGGATCTCATCTGTCTTCTCTTTTTTCTAACTAATTGAAATGCAGATTTGAAAGTGAAAACCCCCCTCCAGTTTGGTTTCCATATCATCATTTCATCTCTTTAGTGCAGTTCTGCATTACTTAGAAATTGAAAAGTTTCTACTAGTAGTACCTGTGACAAGGAAGGTAGAAAAGAGTGGTTTGCAGCAATAAATTCAGCTATAGTACACTTTATAGGGATGTCAGTGGTATTTTCTGGAATTATATCAATTAGAGGTCCATTTCTAGACCAATTTGATTTCCAGAAAGAAGCTCTACCATTTCCACGTATGACCATGGAATTAGCTTGAGCCAAATAGTCCACTGCACTTTTTTTTTTTGAAAATCTGTGATTTTGTATATGAATGAGGCAGAGACCAATGAAATTGAGTCCAAGAGGCTAAGCCTTGTTGGAATTTCCACCAAAGCTTTAGAGAGAAAGCCTTTTGTACTAAGTTTAAATCCCTGAGACCTGTTCCATTCTCCTCTACTGGATAACATAAATGTTTCCAAGCTTTCCATT
Organism: Rubia balearica; assembly: GCA_032355405.1. Taxonomy (NCBI): domain Eukaryota; kingdom Viridiplantae; phylum Streptophyta; class Magnoliopsida; order Gentianales; family Rubiaceae; genus Rubia; species Rubia balearica. The sequence goes on along the minus strand of JAULKJ010295549.1, from coordinate 5,510 downwards.
TTCTTTTGTGGCAGCTCTCATGGTTATTCCAGAAAAAGTTACACAATTTTTTACAACTTTTTTATTACTGCTTTTGGAGGGGAAAGAATAGCAAGAATATGTTGAGGAATGGAGAAAAGACAAGCTTTTATGGAAATTAATCTGCCAGCCACTGACAACCAATTGTTCTTCCAGTTTAAAAGCTTTGAGTCAAAAATTTCCACTAAATTTTGGAAATAGGATGACTTTGCTCTACCTTAGAAAATAGGTACCCCAAGGTATTTGAAAGGAAAAGACCCCTGAGACATTCTAAGCTCATGTTTCACTAACCTAACCTAACCTGGTGATGCATACTTGCTAATGTAAAAGTTACTCTTATTAAAATTGATTTCCTGACCAATGGCAAGCTAGAACTTATCCAGAAATTTTTTTATTCTGATTAAGTTAGTCTTTGTGATTCTTAGAAAAATGATAGTATCATCATCATAGCTGAGGTGTGATACTGGAATCGAACGGTGAGGTAACTGGAAGTATTTCAGTTTTCCCGTAGAGAAAATGAAAAACAAACTCCTAGAAAAAGATTCAGTAAAGATATTAAACAAAAAAGGGATAAAGGATCCCCCTTGTTTAATGCCTCTTGATGGTTGAAAAAACCCTGCTCTTTTTCCATTTATTAAGATGGAAAACCATGAATTAGTTAGGTTATTCATAATCTTTCGAACAAAAAAAACCATGAAAACCAAACTTGAGGAGTATGGAATTTTAAAAAGGCCAACTTACTCTATCAAAAGCTTTTGTTAGGTCAAGTTTTAAAATACATTTTGGGTTTGACTTTTTTCAGGTTTAAAAATCTCATCGTCTCATTAAGATAGATAATATTACTCCCTCTGTCCCAATTCAAGCTGCAATTTAACTATTCATTAAGTCAAAACTTCTTAAGTTTGACCCCAAAATTGAATAGGTGTATAAGTTTAAATATTATTGAGTGATATATTGTTAGATTCGTTATAACATATATTTTTAGAATATCAACTTTTTACAAGTTTTAATTATCTTTAATAAAAAATATTAAGGATCAAACATTTTTTAAGTCAACTGCTAAAAGTCAAAGTGTGCAGCTTGAATTGGGACAAAGGGAGTATTTGGAATCCATTGCTCACTAATGTGTGTTTGTTCTCCTGATCTCACTTTCCATTGAAGTTTACCTCTTATTGATTGAGCACCCCACCAGATTGATCTCCAACCCCAGGAGGAATAGATCTTTGGTTTCTCCTCCCATAAACCTTGCAAATTGTACTTTTGTACTAGTGCTTTGGTGAACAATGTATCCAATTTCGAGATTAACTTCTAGGCATTTTTTGGCTAAGGAATCCAAAAAACATACTTGAACTGAAAGACATAAATATGATTAAATAGTGCATTAAACATTCTTATTGCCCAATGTTATCACCTTTATCATATTAAATTGTCAACAACATCATAGATATAAATGATTAAATGCACTCCTATTTTATTAATTTAATTTCTTTAAGAATGATACATTTTTCTTTAAATTTTATACTATAACATATTTTGAAAGGTATCATAAAAATGAATGTTTCTTCACCAACTAAAGTGCTTAGACTCAATATTATAACTAAAAAAATTTAATAAACCAACGTCAATTATAAAAGAGGACTTATGATCGACAACAAAAACTAGATGAGACATGAGAGGATAGCATGTTTCAAAAGCATCTTATTTCCACTTTCCCTTTTCTTAATTGATCATAGTAATATTTAAAATAATTATTGTTTAAATAAGCACACTGAAATGATCGCACAGATTAGGCTAAAGAGACAACATGTGTGTGTGTGTTTTTCTTACCTTCCAACGTCGCCGGGCTTAACCAAGCCAGTGTTTACTCTGAGGCAAGGCATGGAAGCAGCAGTTTTGATGGCTTTTGGAGCCTCAATGAAGACGACCGGAGAACCTATTGCGAACCTCTTCTTTGGAATATTGGGTTCCTCGTCTAACTGGCTCTTCACACCTAAGACCAACTGCTGCCTTGTCCGGGATGAGTTCGATAAGACAGAATTGGGTAGTGCTCCTGCTGCGGAATATGAAAATGCCATGGGTGATTTTAGGATGAGGGAAGCGCTTGTGTGGTGTTTCTGCCACTTGATTTTGGAGCCTTTTGTCTATATTTCTTCACAAAATATACGGGACCTTATTTTTTACTCTATTTAAAAATGATAATCATTTATACTGACTTTCATCCTATTATAAAAACTACAAATCTTTAAAGGTTAAAGTTTCTCTTATTTGCGTGTGATTAATAAATTTTACTCTATTACTTCTAATACTGTGCCAATTCAAAGTGCACACTTTAATTTTCAGCAATTGACTCAAAAAATATTTGATCCTTAATATCTTTTATTGAGAATAATTAAAACTTGTAAAAAGTTGATATTTTGAAAATATATGTTATAATGGATCAAACAAAATATCACTCAATAATATTTATACATATATACCTATTCAATTTTGGGGTCAAAGTTAAGAAATTCTGACTAAATGAATAGTTAAATTACATTTTGAATCGCTACGGAGAGAGTAAACGAGAGACGAGTCACGAGACCTAAAATCCCACCACCATCAATAAGAGAAATGTTGTCTTCAGTTTGCTTTTGTTTTAAGAAAATTCTCATATTTTTTTATATTATATACTCCCTCTGTCTCCGTCTCAACAGTAATGACATATTATTTTTTCACGGTTTTCAATGATCATGTTTGACCTTCAATATCTCTACCTACACATACCAATTTCGCATAAAAAATTGATATTCAAAAAATATATGTTAAGGTGAATTCAACAATATATCACTTGATATATTTATTATATATTAATTTATATTCATGATCAAAGTTTACTAAATTTGTTGGAATAAATGGAGTATTAAAATGTTACTTGCTTATACTATTTGAGAAAATAGCTAAAGTAGTACTAACACTAGTGGAGAAGGCTCTATTAAAAGTAGTGTTTGAAGGCTGTTCCATAGGAACCACATTTTTTTGAATTCCGAAATAGGTTTCAAGTTTAGAACTCCCTCTCAGGTCACCTTTTTTTACTTTAAAGACGGTTCGAAATCAATTATAGGTAGTTCCGCCTAGTGGCGGAACTAGACCAAAACTTGAGGAGGGGCAGATCTTGGGCAGGGCGGAGTTTAGCACTTCCAACATTAATTTTACCAGGGCGGATGAAGAATACACGTATATCTACCCCCTTCATTCACTGGAGGTTGGGGGGAGGCAGCACCGGCTCCCCCCCCCCAATTCCACCACTAGTTCCACCTTTAATGGCAGGGTCTGAAAGCACTTCCTAGTTCGAAAGTTCAATCCCAGGTCACTCTTTTATTTTAAAGGCAGTTCTTTTTGTAGAACCGTCTTTAATGGTGTCAGAATAAGTCTATATGATGATTAGATTTGATTTGATTATGGATTGGTTCATGACTAGACTAGAGTTCTACTAGGTATAGTATACCTTTTGTACTCTATTTATTCCATTCAGTAACATCAGAATAATTCACAGGAAATCATTCTTTCATGGTATCAGAGCAAGTTCTAATCGTAAACCCTAAACCCTAATTTTTCTGGCCTCCCCCTTTCTTTTAAGGACAAATTCTAGCCAAATTCCAGCCAACATCTCCATTTTCTGGCGCCTATTACCAGTCATGTTTCCTACTACTCTCTCTGGTCTTCTCCGCGGCCACCTCCCCATTCATCAACGACCTCCTTATCCGTTCAAAGTACGACGATTCCCACTCAGTATCGACGATTTCATCTCGGTGATTCCTCGGCACGTCACCTCACGAGCCAGCCTTACCCTCAGTGGCCTCTATCTCCAGCATCTAATGTGCCTCTTCCTTTCTCAGTTCAGAGGTCATCATCTCTGGTTTCTCGGTTCTATGAAGAAGAAAACTGGTGACGAAGGAAAACCAGCTCCGCAGTTCGGCGAAGAAATAACACAGGTGCTCCAAAACCAGATTCACGCATCTGTCTCAGCGCTTCATATCCATGCGCTTTCAGCTCATCTCGGTGCTATCAGCAAAGTGTGTGAGTCCATATGATCCAAGGTAAACTCTCGTGACCCGATACATGCGTGAAACACACGTGCCAGCAGTCTTCCCCACGCGTGAGCTTCACGTGCCAGCGGTTTTCCGCACGCTTATTGCACGCGCCTAGGGTCTTTTGGGAAGATTTTATGTTTTGCTCATTTATTTTTTCCCTTATGCGCTCAATTTAATTCTCGGCGGAGTAATATTTCAAGATTTACTAGCTCTTTCATCATCGATAGCATGATGGTGCCAAGTGGATTTTAGATTCCGGCACCACAAAACACATGGCATCGTCCAGTGCTGTTGTTGATCATGTCACACCTTATCATGGTTCTTCCAGCGTACATGTTGGCAATGGTGCTAAACTCCCTATTACACATGTTGGTGATTCTTGGCTTTCTAAATCTTTGCCTATTTATGATGTGCTTATTGTGGCTGATATCACTAAAAAATGCTTTCAATTAGCAAATTAACTAGTGATTTAAATGTTGTTGTCTGCTTTGATGATCGTTCATTTATTATTCGGCATAAAATCACTAGGGAAACTTTTGATCACAGTCATATTGAGAATAACCTTTATGTCTTAGACTGTGATGCATATGTTTTACTATCTACTGTTGAGTCAAATAAGTCGTGTACGTCTTTTGAAATCTAGCATGCTAAACTTGTCATGTTCCGCATTCCATTATTTTTGGTTTGTGTGCTTCTGGAGCCTTAGTTGTCTCATCGGTTTTGCCTAAACTCACCCTTTGTGAAGCATGTGAAAGGGCTAAAGGGAAACGTTTATCTTTTTATACAAATGATAAATGTGCTGCTAGGGTACTTGATCTAGTTCATTATGATCTATGGGGACCTTCTCCTATTTTATCTGCTGATGGTTTCACCCACTATACCATTTTCATTGATGATTATTCCTGACTCTCGTGGTTTTATCCAATGCACCACAAGTCTGATTTCTGGGATGGTTATCGCCAGTTTGAGTCTTTTGTGGAGAACCGGTTCTCATCTACAATTAAGGTATTTCAGAGTGATGGAGGGACTGAGTTCGTAAATAGTCACTCACGCTCTCACTTTCATACAAAGGGCATTCATCATTAGATTTCTTGCCCATACACTCCTAAGCAGAATGGTCGGGCTGATCGCAAGTGCCGCCACATTACTGAGATGGGTTTGTATATGTTGTATCACTCTCATGTCCCTCTCTCCCACTGACCTGATGTCTTTGCTACAGCCGCTTATACCATCAATCGGTTTCCAACTCCTGTTCTTGGCGGACGATCACCATATGAGGTTCTTAATGCTCAGGTACCCATATATACCATTTTTCATGTCTTTGGTTTTTGGGTATTCTCGTTCGTTCGCCCATTTTCCGACCACAAGCTGTCTCCTCGCAGTATTCTGTGTGTTTTCATTGGTTATAGCTCGCAGTATAAG
>JAULKJ010295539.1:0-11949 GCA_032355405.1 Rubia balearica | reverse complement strand
CGGTGAAACAAATTCAATTCATAGCGAAAACTAACAAATATAATAGCTCTAAAGCAAACGCTAATCAAAGGTAAAAAAAATCAATATCAACCCAAAGTCAAAATTAAGCCAAAATTATAGCCAAACCACAATACTCACAGCCAACAATCAAAGATCACAGCTTACAATACTCACAACCATAGAATCATTCCCAAACCACAATATTCACAGCCAACAATTAAAGATCACAGCTTATAATACTCACAACCATATAATCAATTCCAAACCACAATACTCACAACCAACAATTAAAGATCATATCACATATATAATCACATCCCATTCATAACACAAAATTCATAGCTAAAATGAAAATCACAGTCCAAATCACAAATCTAACCAAATTATTAATTCAAAAGGAATTGGTTGAAGGAATGTACCGAAATAAAGCTTAGGAGTAGGGATGATCATGGGTCGGGTCTGGGATGGGTCTAATAAGACCCAGAATCGAAGAAAATTTACTTACCTGACCCGGACCCGATGTGTCTAAACGGGTCTTGGGTCCAAAACGGGTCCTAAATGGGTCTAATATTCTCTTTTTTCTTCACTAAAAAATTATATATTGTCTTAAATGCAAATAATTGAAGTTTAATATGTATTAGAATTATATTTTCAAGATAAACAAAATATACAATACATATTATTTGTTGAATTTGAAATAAAAATACAAAGAGAAAATTAAAGTAATTTAGAAATTTGGATAAAATCATATGAAGTTAGGCTTATATGGGTCTATGGATATGGGTCTGGGTCTTAGTACTTTAGACCTGGACCCGTATCTAAAAATCTAGACCCATACCTAGACCCCATGGGTATACATTTTTTAAATCCATACCCGAACCAATGGGTCTAGGTCTGGTCCTAAACCTATCATCATCCCTACTTAGGAGGATGAATGAACACAACCCTCCGCAAAATCGACCCTGGAGTTTAAATTTTTTTGCAAACCTTGAGTTTTGGGTATTGGAGGATTTAGGGCTCAACATGGAGATTGGTATGCGAAATGGTGAGAGATGGATGATGGAAAGTGATTTGATGGGTTGGGGTGCTAAAATCTGGCCAAAAACGGATGTTATGGTTGTGGAGATGACCGAAAATGGCGGCGGTGAATTGAATTCTGCCCATTTCTGTTTCCTTTTATGCCTGTTGTATCGCGATCACGACAGATACGTTGCTACTCACGATGCTTTCCCTAGCCATCATGATTGCAACGTATTCTTTCGTGACTCACAACATCCATGTCGCGATCGCGAATGTTGGGGTTTGGAAGTTGCAAAATGGGAATTTTTCTGATTTTCATCACAATCGCGATGTGGCTGTCTTGACTCAACACGATTTGTCGCGACTCGTGACCCCTCTATCGTGATCGTGAATTTTTGGTCCTGGAAGTTGCAAACTTTCCCTGTACATTGCGATCGCGATGTGGCTGTCGTGACTCGCGACGGATACCATCGCGACTGGTGACAAAATAGGAAATTTTCCCTTAAAATTTTTTTCAAACTTCCAAACTTTCTCCATTTCTTACCTCATGCAAAATCACATAAAAAATACCACCGTAACAAGAGCAACACAAAATCATGAAGAAAAAAATGACAAAAATTAAAGATGAACATAATTCAACGGAAGACCAAGTTTATTTAACGTCGTCGACACAACTTACGTCCCTTCTTAGAGGTTACTCACAGACCGGATCAAGAACTTCTACTGCTCCCCTATCTGCCTCAAAACAATGGGGATCTTCATTCTTTTTTATCAAAACTTTCTGCACAAAGTTCAGTGCCTCCTTATAGTCTCTTAACATGTAGAAGAGCTTACCCATTTGGTCCATGGAGAACTGAACTAAGTGAACATCTAGAGGTTTTTCCCTTTCGGGAAAAGATGAACCTTCAAGATTCTTCGGTGGTGATTTACACTCTTCTACCGGATCCTTATTACAGGAAGGAGCAAAACTTACCTTTTCTTAGGCTTCCCCTTGGGTGCCAAGACTGTGTTTGAAGTTACTCTCCTATGAGAATGTCTACTATTGTTGTTTTTCTTCAGGTTCATACTAACAACATTTGTAATCACAGGTTTATTCAGGGCAACAATTAAGGAACTACCATTGGACTCAGAAACTTCTTGTTTTTCACAATTAATCACGTTTATGACCTGTTTAATGCAAAGGAAATTTTTTTGGAAGACAAGATCGGAGTTGCTCGCCATTAGACAGAAGCCAGTTGAGACACTGTCAGCGTACTGGAAGAGATTCAATGATGAAGCAAATCAGGTGGAGGAGAGAAGTAACCAATTCCTCATCGATACGTTTTTGAACAGTCTCGGGCATGAATTACTATTGCAGGATTTCACCCTAGACCCACCAGCGACTATTATTGAGTTAATAAGAACAGTCAGAAACTTCTACAGGGTGAACCTGGCGGATAGGAGGAAGGAAGTACTGGGAGACTATAATCAGTGCAGGGCTGATAAGGACAACTCAAAAGAAGGATTAAGAAAGTGGAGTTCAATCAGACAGGTAGCCAACAGATTCCCAGCAGGTCCAGTAAGCTAGAGAGGATCTTTACCTGCCTGATCAAAAGCCTAGAGAAATTTTCAGCCTATACGCAGGGAAGGGCATCTTTGACATTCCGCCAAGGATGAAGATGAGGATGGAGAATAGGAGTAAATCCCAATTTTTTTAGTACCACGATGACCACGGCCATGATACAAACAATTGTATTCACCTAAAGCACAACATAGATAATGCAGTGCAGAGAGGGGAACTAGGGCATTTGGCAAAAAGTGCAAAAGATCACAACATGGCTATGTCTTAGAACAAAAATAGGTATGGAGGATTCCATAGACAGTAGGACCATCGAGACAAAGCAAGGAACCCTGACAGAGAGCGATGGTCTGGTAAGAAAAATGAGGTGGCCAGGGTCGAGGAAACTAATGAACGCTATAAAATACAGATAGAGAACACCCACGGGGAAAGACAAAGAGTAGCTATGGTGACGGATATATATGCCATCATAGCCAGAAGTGCGGGACGAAGGACTGACTCTCAACGAAAGGCACGCTGCAGGCAAACCCCACGGTCAATGTCGGAGGAAAAGAAGCAGGAAGCAAACGAAGCAATAATGTTTGACAACAGTGACCCAATACCAGATAGACCAATGAGGACCGATATGGTATTGATAATAGTTTGGATATTGGACAAGAGAATACATCGGGCATATGTCGATTGAGGGAGCTCCGCAGAAATCATATAATAACATTTTTTTGAAAAATTAGATGAGTACACTGGGAGGAAGTTGGAGCAGATGAGCGCCCAACTGATGGATTTTGCAAAAAGAATAGTATGGCTGGAAGGCACCATACTTCTCCCCGTGACGTAGGGAGAATGTGAGAGAGTAAACCGGTGGACATGGAATTCATATTTGTGAAGGTAAAGAGTCCATACAACTTGAGATTAGGCAGGCCCGAGCTAGCATTGCTTAAGTGAATAGTGTCTACACTGCACTTATTGTTGAAGTTCCCGACCAGGGAAGGAATATCAACTGTAAAAGGGGACCAACGGAGAGCCAGAGTGCCATAAGATTGTACTCAACAAGAGGAAACAAGAAGACTAAGGAACGATCTATAAAACACAGGTTAACAAAGCGAGGCTTGTTAGGCTAATCACGAAGGGAAATGATCCATCAAAGCTAGCCGCGAGAGTAGAGACAGTGAGGCTGAATAAAATTCGGTCGATGAAGATAGGAGCCAATCTCCCACAACATGTAAAGGTCCTGGATGTAAGCTATTATGAGCAGAAGGAAGACCGCCCTTATGAGACGGTGAAGCAAGAACAAAGGATTATGTAATTGAAAAGGAGGTAGTCCAGCTAATTATAGTGGGGATCTTAGAAGAAATTTGTTATCTTACTTGGTTAGCCAACCCAGCATGGGTTGAGAAGTGTAAAGACAGCTGGAGGACGTATGCAGACTATACAAACCTGAATAAAGCTTGCCCAAAATACTGCTACTCATCACCGATGATCGATGGACAACATACCAAAGGATGGCATATAGATATTTCCATAAATAGATTGGAAGAAACCTGGAGGTATGTGTGGAGAACATGGAGGAAAAAAGAAGTCAGTATGGGGCATTCGGTGAAAACATCAGAGAGACTTAGTTGCAGCCTGTGGATATTGGAATGAAGCTGAGCCTAGTTACGTGCCAATTCGGACGAGGGGCAGGGAGGTTCTACCTGAAAGATCTTCCCGCATTGACCAATCCAAAGAAAGGAGGAAATACGAAGGGAGTTTTGGCAAAAGACGAGCCCCAGCCTGCAAGTTGGAATAAGAAAATGGATGTGGATGTATGGGAGTTATGTGTATATGGAACCTCTAGAGTGAATGAGTAGACAAGGACCTAACCATACCAGACCAATGATATTCTAGTTTTGTTTCTCGAAAGTAAAGAAGCTGCTGATCTATGGAGGATCGATGTTAGTGGCCAACTGAAATGGTGGGAAGGACAATGTTCAAGAACCTGCAATGATGAAATACAGAGAAGCCAGAAGTTTGGTGGCTAAATTCAAAGAACTTGGTGTTATCAAGGTCCCAAGGTCGCAAAACACCAGTGCGGACGCGTCGAAAAAACTGTACTCATCAACATATACACATATAACTAAAACAATGCCAGTTGAAGGACTAGCCTATATGCCAGTCTGCAAGTCAGTAGATGTAAGACGGGTGTCCGAGTGGTGTCCGGGTGTCAGAATGGTTTCCGATATCCAGCTGGATAGCTCAGGTGCGAAACCTACAAGCTTAATTCTCAGGAAAATTCACGAAGAAAGTTACGGCAGTAATCAGGGAGCAGGGCCAAAGGCGCTCTGGGAAACAAAATTAGAATATCATCGGTCAACCATGAAGACAACATTAAGGAAATAGCATACAAGCTGGAGGCAACGGAGGGAGGCCAGTTCCCAGAACCTGGAACATAGCTAACCTAAGAAGGTACTATGCTTGAGCGACTGTACACTTATGTACTCATGAATTCCAATTTTGACCTATTTTAAAAATATCGGGCAGGCGACACGGGGTTCCTGAAGGGCTTAAATATGCTGAAAACTTGTAAAATGAAGGTGATCCTGAGGAAACCCCGATATGCGTCCCTGCCATCCTTTTGTTAAATGTTTGTAATAAATGCAGGATGATAATAAAATAAACTCTCGGCTACACTCAGCACCGGGAAAAAGCTCGAACTAGGCTAAAGTTGCCTCGTTGTCCTAAACAGTAAGTGCAACGTGCAGGCAGAATCATAAAGGCTAAGGAATGACTCCCCGGCCACACCCAGCATCTAGGAAAGGCCTAGTTCAAGCTAAATTTTTTGTAGTAGGGCAAACAGCCAGGTAATGTGCAAGCCAAATCTCAAAGGGACTAAGGAATGACTCCCCGGTCACACCCAGGGCCGGGGAAAGGCACGACCCAGGTCAAAGTTGTCACGCTAGTGCAAACAGTTAGCGTAATATGTAGACCAAATCTCAAAAGGGCAAAGGAATGACTCCCCGGCCACACCTAGCACCGAGGAAAACCCCGATTCAGGTTACAATTTCGGCACTAGTGCAAATAGCCAGTGTAATGTGTTGATCGAATCTCAAAAGGGCTAAGGAATGACTCCCCTACCACACCCAGCGCCGGGGAAAGTCCGATTCAGGCTAAAGTTATCGCGGTGGCGCAAACATCCAGTGCAATGTGCGTGCTGAATCGCAAAGGGGATAAGGAATGACTCTTTAGCCACACCATGCATCGGGGAAAAGCCCAATTCAAGCTAAATTTTTTGCGCTTGAGCAAACAACCAGAGAATTGTACGTCCTGAATTGTAAATGGGCTAAGGAATGACTCCCCGGCACACTCAGCACGAGGGAAAGCCCTGATTTAGTCTACAGTTGTTGCGCTGGCGCAAACAGCCAGCGCAATGTGCTAGCAAAATCTTAAAGGGGCTAAGGAATGACTCTTTGGCCACACCCAACGAGGGGGAAAGGCCTGATTCTTACTAAATTTTCCGGTCCAACCTAAACGGCTAGCACAGTGTGGAGGCGAATCTCAAAGAGGCTAAGGAATGACTCCCCGGCCACACCCAGGTTCAATAAAAGGCCCAATTCAAGCTAAATATTCCGCACTGGCGCAAATAACCAGCGTAATATGCAATCTGAATCTCAAAGGGGATAAGGAATGATTTTCTGGCCACCTCCCGTGCCAGGAAAAGGCCTGATTCAGGGTAAAGTAATCTCGTTGGCGCAAAAAGCCAACGTAATGTACGGATTGAATCTCAAAGGGGATAAGGAAGACTCCCCGACCACACCTACTGCCAGGGAAAGCCACGATTTAGGCTAAAGTTGTGGGCTAATGAAAATTGCTAGCGCAATGTGCTGACCAAATGTCAAAGGGGATAAGGAATGACTCCCCGGCCACACCCAGCGCTAGGGAAAACCCCAATTCAGGCTACATTTTCCACGTTGGCGCCAATAGCTAGCTTAATGTTCAGGCAGAATCTCAAAGAGGCTAAGGAATTACTCCCCGGCCATACCTAGCGTCGGGGAAAGGCCCAGTTCATGCTTAAGTTATCGCACCGGTGAAAACACCCAACACAATTGCATGGCAAATTTAAGAGGGGCTAAGGAATGACTCGCCAGCCACACCAAGTTCCAGGAAAAGGGTCAATTCAGGCCAATGTTTTTGCGCTTGCGTAAATAGCCAGCGCAAGGTGTAGGCCGAATCTTAAAGGGGCTAAGGAATGACTCCCCATCCACACCCGGAGTCGGGGAAAGGCCTGATTCAGGCAAAATTTTAAACGCTGGCGCAGCAGTCAGTAAAATGTGCGGGCCGAATCCCAAAGAAACTGATAAATGAATTCCTGGCTATAGCCGACGTCCAAGAAATGTGCGATTGAGGGAAAAATTATGGCACTGGTCCCAACATCCAGTGCAAGTGTTAATGAATTTTAGGCTACAACCGATATCCGAGAGATTTTCGGTTCAGGACAAAATTGCAGCACTGGTCCGAACGGCCAGCGTAATTGAAAATGTTTGATTCTCGGCAAAATTTTAGCACTGGTCCCAACAGCCAACGCAAGTGAAAATGAACCCCCTGCTATAGCCAACGTCCGAAAATGTCCAATTCAGGGAAAAATTACAGCACTGGTCCCAACAACAAGCACAATAGAGAATGAAAATCCAATCACAAGCATTGTAGGGCGAAGATGAAGCAAAATCCAGGATGGAACCATGACGCGGAAAATACCTGGACGCTAGTCCCAATAGCCAGTACGAGGGTAAGGAAATGCCTGGATGCCATCCCCAACAGCCAGTACACATGTAAGCAAAAGTCTGGATGGTGGCCCCAATAACCAGCACAAGGGTAGGTCGACTTCAGAACAAATGCAATAATAAAAAGAATAGGGATTTCAAAAATACAAGTCCTGGAAAAAAAACATAAGTTAATGCATGCTGGGAAGAAGTGTGTTAAAGTGAAAATACAAGTGAAAGAGAAAGTAGACAAGTACGTTTAAATGACAAATCCAATAAATATTTCATCCTACAACAAGGGAAAAAATAAGAAGCAAAACAACAAAAAACTAATGCCTTCCCAGTGTGAACAAGAACCAAGAAATTAAAACCAAACAAAAACTTATGCTTCCCAGTGTGAACACCAAGAAATTAAAACCAAACAAAGGACAAGCTCCACGAAGGTTTGGAGGAAAACGTGTGGAGACGCTTGGACTCGGTCAAAGTGGAGAGCAGCGTGTGGAGAACAACGGTTAAGGTGCGTGGAGGCGTGGAGAGAGCAGCGGAGCGAGCTGCAGATGAACGAGCAGCGTCGGACGTAACAAACTAACAGTGGCGAAACTGAATCGGACAGAACGAGCAGCGGCGGCGGCGATTCTCTGTTTAGACCGTGGAGAATTTTAATGTTCTCAGGTTTTAGGCTCTGATACCATGTAAAATATGAATGTGTGATTTTATTGATAATACAAGAGCCCTGTATATAGGCTACATATACAGAAGTACAACTGGAAAAGAATTCTAACTAAGGCATACAAAATATACAAGAATATTCACAAAATATCTTCTACAGCATTGTTAACAATGTGAGTTAATCTGTTTTACGTTCCATAATGTTCCTTCAGTTTTACTATTATAGTCTATCATGTAATATTTAAAAAAGTAGTGAAAATTAATATTTATGCATTATATATACGGTTAGATAAAGTCTGGTGCGAGACCGTCTCGCAGCGAGACCGAGGATTAATGTGCAATATTATGAAGTTTAATTAGAGATGAGGTTCTAAATATAATTTTAGAAAGTTTGGGAGAGGGAGGAGGGATCTGGATGCAAATATAAATTTTTGGGGGTGTTAGGCATAAATAATTGGGTAATTAATGATTCCAAGTCATAAGAATTTTGCGGGTCAAGAATCCGGGTCAGTAAAATACGCAGATCATTTTTTCCTCATTTTCGCGCAATGCGCGAGTTTTTACTACCGGACATGATGTTTTATTTTAAGAACTTGATGTTTCAACCAAACTTAATGAAATTTTTTCATAATAATTTTTTTTCACTAAACTCATGTGTTTATAGTTAAGTTTTGGTCTTTTACCGTAAATCTAGCATTTGCATGTTAACATTTTGACACTTTATAAATGTTGACACTAGTTAGTAATTTTTTAATGTTTTAAAATTAATGTCGATTTAAGTATTTTATTTTATGCATATTTAGTGTAGTGATTTGATTTTTATAACTGCCGATTTGATGTGTCATTTGATGTTTATCTATTCTATGATGTGCATTTTAGTGTTTTTATTTGATGTTCAATTATTTTGTTTTGATGTTGCATTTTTTTAGCATTTTTGTATGTTTTTCAATGAATTCAATTTGATGTCGCATTTTTTAGCATTTTGTGTGATTTTAAGTTAATTTATTTTTTATGTTTAATTTTTATAATTATTTTGATTTGAAGTTTTTTAATTATTTTGATTTCATGTTGTATTTTTAGTCAGTTTTAATTTATATAATTTGATGTTTTATTTTTTATTCTTTATGTTTAATTATTTTTATTTGATATTGAATGTTTTAGTATACTTGCATGGTTTTTAATTAATTTAATTTGATGTTTTATTATTTGGGCAAAGTGAACCTGGACCTTTTGGCCCAATCTTTATGCTGTAAAGTTTAAACTGGAGTTTATGAACCAAATCCTCCATAGCGAAATTTCCAGCAATGAAAGAAAACCCCTGACGCCTCTGGCAACGCCCGAAAATGCCGACGAATTAATTTCCAACCACCGTCGACGGATTCTTCTGAATAACTAGGAAATATAATGTGCACAATCACAATAGTGAAGGACTCTGAAGCTTAATCTCCATTGCTTCTGAGCAAAAAAGTCCCATTTTGCTGTATAATTGCCCCAGTTTGAATTATTCGACGCCGTCAGATTCTTCAGAATAATTCAAACTTCGGTAACAAAATTGGACGTCGAAAACCATTTTGCAGCAACCAGTGGTTATCTTGTCCGAGTTCTTTAGCATTAATCCAAACTCCGGCTACGAATTCCGGTCTCACAGTGGCTGGCGGTTATGGTTTAGCGATGGCATCTCGTCAATTGAAGACGCGATGTTCGGATATCGACGGAAGGAGAAGCACTGAAGCAGGAAGAGAGGTTGCGATGGAGGCATGTAAGCACGGAGATGCGAGGTCAACGCTCTAAGAAGTCGCCATGGCAGATCCGGCAACTGAGGGAGGAAGGAGAAGAGTATTATGTTTAATTGCAAAGTTGGTTCCTAGATTTGAGAATAATTTTAATAAATACCCGGAGATGTAATGAATTACAGTTCAACCCCTGAATAATTTAAACTTCCGTTGGCTGTGTTTATTATTTATTAATAGTCTCTAGACTTACCATGAGACGGTCGCGCAGGAAACGGTCTCGATCATCTCCGAAGCCAAATGGATTGGTACGCGTAATTGTTTGGATGGATAAATACTTCTGGCTTAATTTTTAGTTTAACCTTTAAATTGAAGAGATAATTAATTTCATTAAATCATTTAATGGTGATATGTCTGCAGAATAGAACTTCAAGCAAGGTATCCTCAATTTTTTCTGGCACTCAAGAAAAGTGTTCTTCTTGCAGGAAAACCGTTTATCCCTTGGAAAAGATAGATTTTTCGCACTCAAGTATAACTTATGTTATTCTCATAAAACTTTAAAACAAACATTAAGGGTAATAGATTTATATATTGTCATACTCCCTCCGTTTCATTAGATGTGACATACTTTCCATTTTTGGTTGTTTTTGTGAATTTGACACATTTTCATTTTATGGCAAGATTCCTTCAATTTTATCAACTCATTTTACTTTTTCCTTTCTAAATTCAATTCCATCCACACATTTCATTCAACTAAATCCAAACACCTAAAGTTATGGTGCCACATCCAACGAAACGGAAGTAGTAACATTTTTTCTATTATTTTTCTTTATCATCCTAATGCATATTTGGGCAGCTAACTCTTAGGAAACGTGGTCTTTCCCACATTTACGAAATGATCACTGTACCTTTTAATTAATTTAGCATAGTATTTTTCTAAAAATAAGATATGGTACATTACTTCCTATGTCTCAGTTTAAATTGCACACTTGGTTTTTTGACACTATTCTCTATTAAACTTTGACTGCATATTTGAATAGATATATGAACAATAATGTCATCGTATATGATATTGTTAAATTCGTCGTAACAAGTAGTTCTTATATACCAACTTTTAATTTTCCGTCATTGTACGTAGGTAAACATATTAATGGTCAAACATGTTTCTTAGACCATGTGCAGTGGCAAACCCGCTCTAAAACTGCTCTTGTGGTTTCAGTTTATTAAATATTCAACCTCTCTCATCCACCTCATCAGCTTAAACCACAAAGAAATATATCCATTTTTCTCTTCACAGTGATTGACACCACTTTGAAATCACTCCATGGACCCACTAGATTTTCTCTATTCTAATCATTAATTTACCTTCAATATTTAATTTAAATAAATTTTTCTACCAAAATAAATTGAAATATGAAATTTAATAATACATAATCTTTGAATTTCATTTCATTTTTTAAATTTTAATATTTAAAATTAATTTCAAACTTAAAATTTATTTTATGAACCATAATTAAAAAGAACCATATATTTTTTAAAAGTATATAATTTTTATTTGAAAAAATAATCAAAATTTAGTTTCTATTTTAAAAATAAAAATCAGAATATTTTTTTAAAAAATTCAACCTTTTTTTCTGATTTTTGAAATTTTCAGAAATTATTTTACATTTTTTCAAAGAGTCCATCTCTTAAAAAACGGTCTTTCCATAAATTACGGAAAGGCCAAGATTTGAATTGCAAATTAGAATAAATCAAGATAAAAATTTTGGATTGTATTGATCAGGTCATTAATTTATAACTATTGCACATTGCATAATAAATTTCTAATATTGCAACTAAAACCTTTTACTTTTTTATAATTCTAATTTAACTCCATGAAAAGATAATTTTTCCCCAGATTTTGCCAATTTCAAAACACAGCCCTTTTATAAAAAATTTAGTGGGGACACATGACACCAAATAATTGGACCACGTTAGAGAGGTCAATTAATCTTAATAACCATTGGGACCCATTAAATACAAGCTAATGGGATGGGAAATTCCCATTATTTTCTAGTTTGGGATTATGATCAAATGAGTTTTTATAGTATTGGGTTACAAAGAGAAATGAGATTAGGATCCCAATCTTCCCATATACCCATTTAAAATTGGGTAAATTATGTGTACCCAATTAATACCCGATCACTTCCCATCTTTTGATGAATATATTATTTAGTGTAATAGACTCCACTCAAGCGTG
>JAULKJ010295512.1:0-11951 GCA_032355405.1 Rubia balearica | reverse complement strand
GTCGTCCACAAAGAAGAGGGATATTCCTAAGGGGTTTACACATATAAGGGTGCATATAGCCCTAGATATAAATATATATATATATATAAGCATGTAAAGAGGGGGGTTTTGTGTTGGTTTTTCCTAAGTTAAGAAATTAAAGACAAGATAACAACCAAAATTAAGTAACTATGCTAATCATGCAAAAAGCTAATACAAAGATACAAAAACTACAAATAATAAAACGTTGGGGACAATAGATTTCCGCTTCTGAACCTATTATCTTTTTTTGAATTTCTCGACCTGTTCACTACTTTAACTACTTGTTGTGAAGATAAATCTTCCACCCTGCTTTGATAGTAGTGTACAAGAGTGAATTCGACATCTCTATCTAAACCTCACTAATGACCTTTTAGTCGTTCAACACCTAAAGTTATCTCATTAATGGCATTAAGCACGAAGAATAAACAAGCTTGGTAACAGTTATAAACACTACACCGTGTCTAAGCATTAAACCAATTCATGAATTTACACAAGATTAGCCAAGAACGTAAACGTTCATAAACTTATCCTATTTGCTACACACAAAAACAAGACAAAGAATTAAACATTATCACATTTATCTAGCATTCATCAAATTATCAACCTTATTAGAAGCTCTAATTCATGCTCTTGGATTTCATATCAAAGGACAGGAGAATTAGCTACTTTCTCCAAACCATAACACATAATCATACAAGCAATTCATATAATCAAACTTATCATATCATTAATGGATTCAACAACCAAATTCCAGCACAATAAATACACAATAGAGAAAGCATTAAAAAGATAGAAATGATTCTCAAGACATAGATAAGGAAGTTTCAATCCATTGCTCCCGAGGAGATTACTAAGCTAGATAATAAAAACCCATAACTAATATACAAACTAAGAAAAGAAAGAAGAAGAAACTAGGGTTTTAAACCTGTAAAAATGGGTGCTGCTATAGTACAAAATTCCAAAAATTAGATCTGGGCAGTTGGCCTTCGCAACTTGCGACACATTCTTCGCGACTCGCGACAAGCATAGTACCTTCACGATCGGGACACATTTGTCGCGACTCGGAACAATCAGATACTCTGCCTTCCTCTGAGTCTTCCAAGTCTTCGAAATATTCAAAATGCAGTCTTCATGGTCTTCAAATCTTCAAAGACTGTCTTCAAAATCTTCAAAGTCTTCCAATATTTGCCTTGTCACACAAAATCCCCTAGAAGAAGAATAAGAGCGCAAAGTCGCTCTTAACTCATCTTAGATTATTCCAAGGCAAAATGCCACATATAGAGTACAAAGGTATACAAAAGTGAATACAAAAAGTCCCCAAAATAATCGTATAAAATTGACACACCACTTCCTTAAATTGATTTCCCGAATTCGGATTCTACTTCACAACTTCATTTAAACATGAATTTTCATAATTTTTTGCAGAACCACCATCTAATGACCCCTTCATAGCCTTATCTTGTACTAGTGCTATGATATCTAAAATCTGTAGAAAAATCATAATATGTGTGAGTTTATATTTTTTTACTCCGTCAAACCGCTGAAATCTAGAAACATTTAATGTCTCAAGCATGTTATCTGTAATTATAAAAGAAGTTCAATGTGGACTTGGGAAATTTTTTTAATGTGAAGTTCACTGCAACAAGAGCAATAAAAATAGGGATATGATGGATGTTTCACTACTACAAATAATTATTAAAATGTTACTATAGATTATAAAGTGTTACCTAAATTTTGAAAAGTGTTGTATTAGATATTATCCAACATCAGCTAAGATAGTACCTTTAAAATTGTTGCAATACGTCAAAGTTAAGAATTTGATACCGAAAGCAATACTTTTAAAGTGTTACATCAGTCTTATTTAGTAGTAGTATTTTACTTTATTCTTCAAACTTACTAAATCTTTAACAAGTTAATTTCTATTTATATGTTCTAATATAAACTTACTCCTATGTTGCATGTTATTAATCATTCACTTTTTTGTGAGATTTTCCTCATAATATGGATTTTCAATAAAACAAATTACAGAGAATTAGTGACATGATCTTCCTATAAATTAGGCATGCGCATAGAAACATGCATTATTCAATAAAAAATAAGGTAGACTATTTCCGTTCAAAAATGATTAACAATAATTCTTTTTTCCTTTGATAGTGTATGGAATGGAATGTATTAACTGCATAAATGGTTGGTCGGACTGGCCTAATTCCAAATTCTGTAGTCTAATTTCTGTAACTATTTAGATTGGGTTATATTAGACACATGTACTTATATCATTAAACCATTTTGTACTATGTAGAGATGACCCTTGATTATGTATTTGTATGGGATTCTAACAAGTTCGCTGATTTCGTTGTCACCTCCATTTTATCACCAAATGTCAGTGATGAATCAAGTTTATCTACCCCTCTTTATGCTTCCCCGCCTCCTCTTTCATTTCACGCCCTTAGAGTTCAATAAAATTTATTAATAAAGTCCATTCATGCTCACTAATTTTAATCATAAACTATAGCTAACAAAGAAGAGTTAAAAGAGTAAATAACGTCTGTAACTTCTTAACTTAGTGCTATCGATATGGGAGTGCTAGTTAGGACTTATATATATAAGTCTTGTAAATTTTTCACTGTTCAATCTAAGTTAATCAATTTGTTATATGGTATCAGAGCCAAAACATTAAAATAAAAATCATGCTCTCTTCTCGCTGATCAATGTTGGCCCTTGCAAACACCACTGCTACCTTGCTCAATTTATACACTTCATCCTTAGCCATCAAGCTTGATAGGGATTACATTCTCTCTAGTGAAACACAATTATTTCATCCCTTGAGACTTTTAATCTCGTGGCTCATATTCTAGCTCGCTCACAACCATCAAAGACCATTTCTATTACAGCAGAGAATTCAACTGTAACTACTAAAAAAATATCGACTTCCCACCAAGTAAGTGATGTGAATGGTTTGTTTTGTAGTCTCTTAAATCCTCTTTTTCCGATTGAGTTTTGACTCTTGTCTCTCGAGCAACCTTACGCCCGAACCCAAGCTTACCAGATGGTCATGAAGGTTAAAATTCAATCCTTTTCGGAGGGATCTCTATCCACGTTGGAGTATTTTGAGCAAAATGCTCTATTGTGGATTCTTGGGCAGATAACCTTCATCCGATATTTCATGATTAATGATGACGCCGCCTTTGTTGATGATCCTGTTAGAATGCCTTTCCAAGAGTATAAGGAAATTAAACAGTGGCTGAATTTTGAAACTCAGAGTTAGGCATAATCCTAGATTAATTGGTTCACATGGGTGAATTTATTTTATTTTCCTCTGCGATTACTGCAAAATTAACTACTAGAACTTCTGAAACGGATTAATAGTTCTCTGGGACCATGTATACGAAAGAGCAAAACCAACTAACAAGGGCATGGTCCGTGCTGGTAAACACACAATTCCTGCACATTGTATTACATAAAAAATGGTTCCCAGACATTTTTTGCACAAAATGTGCATTAGCATCATAGTCTAATTACGACACACTAGTGCTCCAAGCTCAAGAGCACAGACCGGACACACATGGGACATTCTACCCGCGCCTGACCTGGTGCATGTGAATGTTTTTACATACTTTCTTCCTATCCGCTTTAACTATAAATACCCCCTCCTTCTCATATTAGTGAAAAGTCGTATTTTAGAATACAAAATCCCCTAGTTTCTCAATTTATCTTCAATTTCTTCCATGTTTGTTGATAAATGTATGCCTTGTGTTATGGTAAGTTTTTATGGCTACTTTGTGTATTCTTAAATAGATAGATATGTACAAGGGTTACACAATATACAAGGATTTATAAAGCCCGAGCAAGCCCTAGACTTTAAACATACATTATCTACTCTATTAAGCATCATCCTTAACGTAAGACCGTTAAATGTTTCATCTACATGTGTTATAATCCGATTTAGAAAAACATAGTATCATGATAGAGTTAAGTTATCACTTAAGAGATTGTGAGAATGACCATGTGGAGTTCAAAACACATGAGGTAAAATGGTTTACCTTTGTTTAGCTCCTCAGTGGTTTGGCCTTCCACCGAAGTTAAAAGAAAGACTAATCGCAAAGCCACACATGTTCCCAACTGGCCTTGCACCTCTGCCCACATGCCGCTAGCTATTTTAGTCTCTGATAGCTGAATGTTCATGACATATTCATTAATTTTTCTGGAAAGATGGAGTAAAGACCCAAGTGTGTATTCAATTTTATATTGTGATATTCAAGGTATTTACACATAAATAACTAAAGAAATATGACATGAGATTCAGTGCAACTTCAGAAACATAATTTATAAAAATTTATATTTCAAAATAAAAATTAAATTGAAATTGCACTTATATTTCAAAATAAAAATTAAATTGAAATTGCACAATGTTACCTATCTATATTTTTATCATAATTATTTTAGTAAATTATTTTATTTTGATGTCCAACCATGATTTCACTTATTTCAATCAGTCTAATAAAATAAAACTATATTTCCTCTACAAAATGGATGACCATGTTTCACGTGCAATATTCAGGATAAAATAGGTTGCTATAATATCAAATATCGTGTGCTCTAATTGAACAAGCTGCCCCAAGCACGTCTATGGATATTATTAATGGGGAAATAGCCCACCAGCTTGAAACTATTATGTACCTTGTGGCTTATAATTTATTTGGCAAAACTCAAGATCTCGGAATCCCGTGATGCAGGTGGTTACATTATCTCACCATCATGTTAATCAAGTCCTACTTTATAATATGTCCCAGTACTAGGAGGATGATAATAGTCCAGCCAGCATGCTTCTATTTATGGGAAGAAGAGTTCAAGAAATGAAATGTAGATATCTCTTTCAACATCTGAATGAAGCATTTGGAACAGTTAGCTAAGGAACAAAATTTCCTCAATACTTATGTTACTGTTCCTACTGGCTAAAATTAGTTTGTGAGAAACTTGGCATAAGCTATAGTTTGTTTGAGAATGTCGTTAGAGGAGAGAGTATAGGAACACAAGAAATAGCATTTCAAAACAGAAAGATAAGGATGGTCAACAATGTGATATGGAGTTCAAAGTTTTGCTTTGTAATTTGTCAAGAATTGTCATTATGGGTGAAGAAACCGTAGGAACTCCATATGGAATGCTTTTCTAAAGCTAATAACTAGAAGGAATAGAGGGTGGTGTCCCTAAAAAAGACAGGCATTTGAAATATTTGGAAAATAAAAATTCGTATGGCCATCCAAATTTGTTTTATTACGATTTAAATTTTTTCCCTAATTCTGCTTAAGTGATGCACGAGATGACATATCTTTTTTAGTTTAAATTTTTTCTTAATTATATTAATAAACTTTGTAGATATTTTAAGGAAACAAACATTTACATTTGAAAGTCGGTTATGGATTACATGCTTGTCACCTGTTTCCCAAAAATACGTGGAGTTCTCGATCGTAATAAAGACATTTTAGATTCTTCCACTGTTTAAAGCAACCACTTTTTTAAAAAAAATGTTGTTTCTAAAGTGGGATTACAAAATACATATACACGTGTATCATTAATAGCCGAAGGTCGTTATTTTAGCAACTTGATCAAACTTCAACAGCATTCTATTATTCATCCGCCAAATAAATGTAAGATTTCTTTTCCATATCACAATAGTGTGAGAAAACGCCAATTAAAGGTTGTTCCTCGTGGCCAGAGAATGGAGAATGATCAACATCTCAAACTACGTCGTGAATCATCCGGTGATTGACAAATTGTTTAATAAATCACCAATAAACCAATTCCATTTTCAAAACTATTTAAAAAATATTAAAAATTGATAATTTCAATTTCCATTAGAGCTAGAAAACTTAGCACCACTACCATCATATTTTATCACCCTAGCCATTTTCATCTTATCAACACCACCTCCAATAAATT
The DNA here is from genome assembly GCA_032355405.1 of Rubia balearica. Lineage (NCBI taxonomy): Eukaryota > Viridiplantae > Streptophyta > Magnoliopsida > Gentianales > Rubiaceae > Rubia > Rubia balearica. The sequence goes on along the minus strand of JAULKJ010295512.1, from coordinate 5,993 downwards.
TACAAAACAATCTACGGTTAAACCATGCATGATAATAATGATTTTAATTGAACAATCAATATTAAATTTACAAGATATTTGATTCAAAATTATCAACACAATCAACAACAATCAATCAGAAAGGGAGGAAAAATACCTTACGCATCAAAACTCGGACTAATAAACACATGCTTGTGATAGGAATTTTCCCTTCACAATTAAATTTCCTTAAATTGATTTCCGAAATTCATATTCTACTTTGCAACCTCTTTTAAACATGGATTTTCATAATTTTACGCAGAACCACCTTCTAATGACCCGTTCGTTGCCTAATCTTGTACTAGTGATCTGATATTTAAAATCTGTAGAAATATCATAATATGTGTGAGGATAAATTTTTTATTTCGTGAAACCGCTAAAATCCAGTTACATGTAATGTCTCAAGCATGGTATCTGTAGTTGTTTTTTATTTTATTTAAAACCACTATAAAGTGGAGGGATTTTTATTGGGTTCCCTATGCCCAAAAATAAAATGCAAAAGAGCCAGAGGCCTAGTTTGTTACAAGTTCACATCCATGGATGGCTAGGTGAAAGCTTAATACGGCTTTGTGAAGCAATAAGCCTATTGCTTCCAAAAGAATAAAAAAATAGTGGTTGAATTTGTAATACATCATTTACATTTCTAATTGAGTACCCGTAAGATGGGAAAACGAAGGGTATATTAGTGAATCGATTTCTCGAAACTCAACTTAATACCTAGTTTGATCTCACTAAAATAAAACTCAACTTATGCTTAGTATTTTTCGAGGAAGCACCGAAGATGTGTCAATAAGGTGCAGCTCAGTTGCAGTTCAGCTCCTATGCCGGTGTCCAGTGCAGCCCAGTTGTGAAAACTTATTGAACAGAAAAGATGTGTATTTTTTGAGCCTTTGTTGAAGAGCGCAAATTTCGTATGTAGGAAAACCTGTAAGCCATAAAGAGATAAATGAGTAGTATCTCAACTAATGGGGAACTCGTATGGATAGAAATCCTTGTTTATCAAGCAATAGTAAATCAGAAATTTTGTGAGGAAGCTGCGAACAATTTTAAGTAAAAGGATGTTTCACATCTCTTGCATGTTTGGCTAAAGAATCAGGAACTGTATTAGTCTCTCTAAAAATATGCGTAATCAGTTTCATCGAGCTAAGCTGCCTGCAAATATCATCCACTAATTGCAAAAGCTCCCAATGTGCTACTTTCTGATTTTGAATCATGTTAATAGCTTGGAGACAATCCGATTTAATAAAGAATTGTTCATGATATGCATAAGATAAAAAGACTCCCAGTTTAATAGCAAGCAATTCGGCATGAGTAGGAGAAATAGCATCCACATAATTACTCATCCCAACCAAGAATGGGCCGTGTGTATCCCTAACAATTGCGCCCAGACCTGCCTTGTGTGTTATATAATCCCAAGAAGCATCCACATTGCATTTTAGGCCAAAATTAGGTTTTTTCCATTTAACTTTCAGTATATTTGGTTTTGGAGGTTTCAACCATAATGGAAAATATCGTCTAGATGCTAATTCTTTGTCAAAAGCATGGTGGATAAAAAATGGTTTAGCAGCCAAGGAGTTATAAATCATACTCCTGATATCCCTGATTAAGATGGCTTCAATACACTTTTTATTTTCAAAAAAGAAAGCATTCCTAGCTTTCCATAATGTCCAGCATGTAAAAGCCACACAATTGTGAATGATTTGAGTGTGTAACTTTGTGAAACCAGATTTTGTGAGGTAAAAAGAAATTATTTCCCAAATTGTGTTGAAAGTTTGATTTTGGATCCATAAAATCCCATTTACCTCAGACCAAACCTCACCAGCCAAAAAACACTCATTAAAAAAATGGTCCAGGGAGTCTATATTATCACAAAAAGGACACTTTGATGGGATATTGAATCTAAAATGTAATAAAACATTATCAAAAGGTAGAATTGAGTTCATCAATCTCCACATAAAAACTGAAACCTTTTTTTGTATTCGGTTATTCCATAATGAACTTAAAGATGCAGAGGTATCTCTACGAGCTCGGAGTGCATATTAGGCTGATTTGAAGCTAAAATTCCCTCTCAAATCCAGTTTCCAGATTAGCCTGTCCAGTCTATGGGTGTAGCATTTTGCCTCTTGGAGAATAACCTGTAAAGAGGAGTTGATGAGTGGTAGAATTGTAGGCAAGAATACCTGCTTATTGATAATGAAATCTTGTACAGTATAAGTTAATGGAATTCCAGAATCTTCCTGATTAATCTGATCCATCAATGGACCTCTGTCAGTCCAATTTGAAACCCATAAATTTCATTCACCTTTTCCAAGAATAACCTTTGTGTTATGTTCAGCAAAAGCATTCACTTGACAGATTCTTTTCCAGGTTTGTGAAGTTTTTGCAGTTAAAGGAAGAGATGCAATAAAAAAAAAGTCCGATGGGCTTGGGCAGATTGATATTTCCACCATAATTTGACCGAGAAGGCTTTAATTATTGTAGCTATACACCTGAAACCCAGTCCATTCTCAGAAACAGGAAAACAAAGATCTCCCCATTTTTTCCAAGATTTTTTTTCTTTTTTAGCTCAGAAGAACCCCAAAAGAATTTAGATAGCCTACTCTGTATTAGTTTAATAATATGCACATTGGGTTTCATTACAGCCCAGAAATGTTGAGGCAGTGAGTATAAGCAGGAGTTAATCAGGGTTATTTTACCCCCAGTTGTTAACCACACATTCTTCCAGTTACTAATCTTACTATGAATCATTTCAATTAGCAGCTAAAAATGCAGTGACCTAACTCTCCCTGTGAAAATAGGCACTCCAAGATATCTGAAAGGGAAACAACCTTTTTTCATGCCTAGAATGGATTTAACTTGTCTAACTTTAGCTACCGAAGCATTCTTACTTATAAAGAAATCACTTTTTTCGAAGTTTATCTTTTGGCCAGATGTATTTTCAAAAACTTCAAGGAAAGTTTTCATTTTAATCAGATTCAACTCACTAGCCTGCATAAATATAACTGTATCATCCGCATAAGTTAGATGAGAAATAGGCATAGCATTTCTAGGTAGAGAGTAATATTGCAGCTTTCCATTTTCAAAGATGTAAGATAAACTTCTCGTAAAAGTTTCAGAAAAAATATTAAAGAGAAAGGGAGAGAGAGTGTCACCTTGTTTAATATGTTTGATATTTAATTAAAATGTAACTCTATTTCAATCAAAATTGCCTCTCTTTTAGTAAATAGAAAATAAAACATATTTACGGGTGTTTAATTATAACATGTGTTATTTTATTATAAGTTGACCCTCATTGAATATTTATTTTGAATATGTCTGACATGTGTTGTTCAATAAAAAATGCATTTATTCGTTTAGGAAATGTTGAAGGTGAGGACAGCAATGAAACAACACCAGTGTCCGGGACTAAGGGTACGAAGAAGAAAGCTAGACAGGACAAATGGAGTGTAGAAGATGATAACGTTCTTTGTGGTGCGTGGTTCCTGCATTCAACCGATTATGTGATGGGTACGGGTCAGAATGCTGGTGTATTTTGGTTTAAAATTATGACCGAGGTGAATGAGTATGCAAAATGCAACCGGTCCATGAAGTCGTGCAAGTGTTGGTGGTCAAAAATTGCTCACGATGTCGCCAAATATGTGGGATGTGAAAGTAAAGCCCGAAGCCACTTCAGTCGAAGAATGGGTCTAGCCAAGGAGATATAAAGTCATGGGCCATGAACTTGTTTGCAGATGAAAATGGAGGGCAACAATTTCTATTCTTTCATTGCTATGACACGTGCAAGGATGGCCCTAAATTTTTGGCACAATATTTCCCAAAGGAATCTGATGGAGAGGAATATACGCCACGATTCTCTTCAACGCCCCATAGTAGCAATGATGGTAGCCCTATGCAATATCCATCCAGGCTGGTTGGTGTCAAACCAGCTAAATGCAAGGTTAGGGGAAAAGGAAAGGCAACGCGAAGAACAGTGGATGATGAACAATCAACTGAATCAAAGAAAATGGAGTTCCAGTCCACTATCGGAGAAACCACTAAATCTACTGAAAAAGTTGTGAATAACGAAAGAGAGAAAATGGTGTATAACATAGAGCAACAGGAGTTCGTGTGAATCCAATCGGAGCGTGAACAAAACCTAGCTAACACGAGACTCCTTCATATGTTGATGCAACAACAAGATTTGACCTCGGAGCAGAAAGCTTTTCGTGATCACTTAATATTGGTAGTCCAAAATCAATAATTATTTTAATCGCTTATGTGTAATAATTGGTCGGACTAGATCAAACTGTTGTTGTTATCTTTCATTGTAATTGGTCGGACTAGATCTCTTTATAAGTTGTCTATGTTCTGGCTAAACATTAATTTGAGTTCATTTATCCTAGACAAAATTAATGGGGTTGTAATATTTATTTGAGTTCATTCATCCTAAACATAATTAATGGGTTGTCATTGACACGTCCCGTCCGGTCTCGTGGGCCGAGTGCATTCATGACACCGAAGATTCCTACCAACATAATTAATGGGTTGTCATTGCCGCGTCCTGTCCGTTCACGTGGACCGATGGCTTCACCACCTCGAAAATTCCGCTAGACATAATTAATGGGATGTCATTGACACGTCCCGTCCGTTCACGTGGGCCGAGTGCATTTATCACACTGAAAATTATGACCGATATAATTAATGGGTTGTCATCGCCACGTTCCTTCCGTTCACGTGGGCCGAGTGCATTCATCACCCCGAAGATTCCAACCGACATAATTAATGGGGTGTCATCTCCACGTCCCATCCGTTCACGTGGGCCGAGTTCACAAGTGGGTTTTCAAATTTCATGGTTCTATATAAAGGGGACATTCGTATACCTTTCATTTCAACCCCAACCTTGTTAACCTTCCTTCTTCTACACAACCATGTCTTCATCTAATTCCCCAAACAACGATGAAGAGTTTCACTTCGTAGAGTCATTAAACATACCCAAAACTGATTCTGAGACACTCAACTTTGTCTTGAATTTTCCAGAAATGGCAAGACAATGGTACACAACCATCGATGGTGAGAGTTCTCAAACTTCCCAAGCCTCACCAAGGAAAACAAAGAATCATATCAAGAGAGACCGTGCTCGAGCACAAGAACTCCTTCGAAGACAATGTTTTGCTCCACCTCCTGAGAAAATGTACGACGATCAACATTTTCGTACTCATTTTCGTATGCGGAGAAATGTATTCCAACGCATACTCGAAGATGTCACAAACCACGATCCCTACTTCCTGCAAAGGCGTGATGCTTGCGGTTATGAAGGATTTTCGCCACTACACAAGTGCACGGTGGCCATGTGCCATTTGGCATATGGTTGTGCATTTGACCAACTTTATGAATGCTTACAGATGGGCAAGACAACGGTCAGGGAAACGGTGTCTCATTTTGTGAAAGCAATAATTGCGGTGTACCGCCTAACATACCTCCGACCACCAAATCAGGAGGACATTGCACGCTTGATGCATGTAGCGCGTTGCCGTGGATTTCCAGGTATGTTGGGTAGCATTGATTGCATGCATTGGGAGTGGAAAAATTGTCCCGTAGGTTGGAAAGGTCAGTTTCAAGGAAGAAGTGGACGCGCCTCAATCGTATTGGAAGTAGTGGCCTCTTACGATACATGGATATGACATGCATTTTTCGGTATGGCAGGGTCGAATAATGATCTCTACGTCCTAGACAAGTCACCTTTGTTTGATGACGTATGTGAAGGAAGAGCTCCACGCTTTTCATATGAAGTTAATGGTCGCATCTACGATCAAGGGTACTATCTTACAGATGGTATCTATCCGAAGTGGGCAACCTTCATGCCCGCATATACGGCTCTGAATGACCCAAAGAAACAACTCTTCACAAAGTGTCAAGAGAGCTATTGGAAGGACGTCGAGCGTGCTTTCGTTATTTTACAAGCCCGGTTCTCCGTGATCTGTAACCCAGCCCGATAC
>JAULKJ010295493.1:0-11953 GCA_032355405.1 Rubia balearica | reverse complement strand
CGAAACCCTTCTGGTATATCTCAAGAAGTACAACATTCGATGCAAAGAGTCCCCCTTTATTGCTCTGTTCGATCATTACTGCAAAGCCAAGATGTTTAATAAGGCGATCGAGCTTTTCAAGAGTATGACGTCGTTTAACTGTGTTCGTAGGCTTCAGAGTTTCAACTCGATCCTCAACTGTTTGATTGATAATGAATGTATTTCAGATGCGAATGAAATGTTTTTGGGGTCCGCGAAAATGGGTTTCCGCTTGAATTCTGTTTCGTTTAATGTAATGATCAAGATGTGGTTGCAGAAGGGGGAGTGGGATAGTGCGCAGAAGGTGTTTGATGAAATGCTTCACAGAGAAGTTGAGCCGTCTGTTGTTACTTATAATAGTTTAATTGGGTTTTTGTGTAATAGGGGTGAGATTGATGAAGCTAAGGTTTTGTTTAAGGATATGGTGGAGAAGGGAAAGCGGCCGAATGCGGTTACATATGCTTTGTTAATGGAGGGATTATGTTGTGTGGGAAAGTTTAAGGATGCTAAGAAGGTTATGTTTGATATGGAATACCAGGGATGTAAGACTCGGCTCTTGAACTACGGAGTTTTGATGAGTGATCTTGCAAAGAGAGGTGAGTTTGAGGAGGCTAAAGTTTTGATGGCTGAGATGAGGAAGAAGAATATGAAGCCAGACGTCGTTATCTTTAACATCTTGATAAACCATTATTGTAGGGATGCAAGAGTTGGAGAAGCTTACAAGGTGTTGATGGAGATGGAACTCGGAGACTGCCCGCCTAATGCTGCCACTTATAGAACCATGCTTGATGGATTCTGCAGAGAAGGTCAGTTTGAGGATGGGTTAAAAGTGTTGAATTTGATGTTGAATGGCAGGCATTTCCCTCGAACAGAAACGTTTTTTAGGTTGTTTGTAGGTTTGGTTAGCAACGGGAGTTGGGATAACGCGTGCTATGTTTTGGAGGAGATGGAGAAGAGAGGTGTATGGCTTGACTTGGAATCATGGGAAGCCTTGGTTCAAGATATGTGCCCCGAAGAAAAGGCTGTTTGTGTCGTCATAAGTCAACTCTTAGGGTAAAATTGACTGTTATGGATCATATCTCGCCATTGTGTACATTTCATGCTAGATACATGGATCGTATCTTCTCATCGTGTTTGACCTCATCAGTCAGGTACTTACTGAATTCACTTGATGGCTTAATGGGATATCTTTATGTGATGATTTGACTCTACTTAGTGTCAAAATGCTTGCTTTAGGATTTTACAACCTAAAACACTGCCAAAGTACAGATCATAACCTCCAACTAATTCACCATTTGAGTGGAAATTAACAAACACCTAATCCATCTTATCAACTCCAATTACATCCATTCCTATGAAAATTACATACTGAATATATGTATATATACCTTCCTGTCTGCATTGTTGCAACTCATCGATCCAATTGAAACACATTCTAGAACTCATCTTCAAGAAAAACACGAGAATTGTTCGTATCTTGTTGAATCTCATGGCTTCTTGCAAAGGAATATTCTGTTTTCTTGTTTTAGCTCTGGCACTGGCTTGTGCTGCCTCGTATAGAATCTTAGATGAGGAGGCAGTTGCTCCTCCCGAAGAAACTGATCCTGTTGTTAATGCAGGCCCGTCGGGTTCTGCTGCTGGCTCAGTTAGTAATGCAGGGCCGGTGGGCATTGCTGGCGGTTCAGTTGGTGGTGCAGGGCCGGTGGGTACTGGCACCGGTTCAGTTGGTGGTGCTGTTAGTAGTCCCGATCACGCACTAACGTTTTTCATGCACGACATACTAGGGGGATCGAATCCCACTGCCATAGCTGTAACCGGTCTGGTTACTAACCCGGCATTGAGTGGCCAGGTGCCGTTTGCCAAGCCGAATGGTGCAGTTCTTCCTGTCAACAACGGCGTTCCTTTGAATAACGGAAACAGCGGGATCATCAACAACAACAACATCCCGTTCCTGACCGGCCTCAGCGGGACCACCCCGAACCTGGTGCAACAGAATGGGAACGGGAACTCCATCATCGGGGGAGGGTTCGGGTTCCCAGCCCTGAATGTCGGGCAGTTGGGAGGCGGGAACGCATTGCAGAAGCTCATGTTCGGGACCATGACCGTGTTTGACGATGAGATCACGGAAGGGCACACGCTCACGTCGGGCCTGGTTGGCAAGGCGCAAGGGTTCTACATCGCGAGCTCAGAGGACGGGACCAGCCAGACAATGGCTTTCACCGTGATGTTTAAAACCGGGAGCTACGAGGATAGCCTGAGCTTCTTCGGGGTCCACAGAAGCGTGGCGTCGGAATCCCATCTCGCCATCATGGGAGGAACTGGGAAGTATGTGAATGCCAAGGGGTTTGCTCTTGTTAAGACACACCCTCCAACGTTTAACCAGGTGCAAGAGACTGATGGGATTGAGACTGTGTTGGAAATCAGTGTTTATCTTGCTTATTAGGTTAGGTTTGGAGTTTGGACTGCTTTTCTGATTGATTTGCTTGCATTTGCGTGTAATTCTTGCTGATTTGTTCCCAGAATATGAACATTTGAAATTTGTAACATTCTCAATTGTTCTTAACTAGCCTCTCAATGTAAACTGTGTTCTCTGAACTGAACGTGAGTAGTTTTTCATCAGACGATTGTTCTCGTAACTCTGCTCAACCATTTCACACGTTGTTTAGCGGAGGCGTGGTTATCTGAAATGGATTATTGACTGAACACATTTGCGAGATATGATCAACACAGTCAGCATACATATTCGGATAAATGCTGAACTCTAGATACTCTAAAAATTGTCACAAAATTGCAAACTTTTTGTTGTTAAGTAAGGTTTTACTGAAATGATATGGTGGATTTGTTAGGTGAATTATTGTAGTACTGTAAAAATAGTGAAGTTCATTAAATTAAAATATAACCTCACTTACTTGCTACATGCTAGTATTTGATTGGTCCTTCACCTCCCCGCATACAATCCCCCACATAAAAAAAATTCCGGTAGGGGAAGACATGATCTTATATACTCCCTCTGGTCCTCTGATTATTGCCCCCTTTTTTCTCACATTTTTTCAAGTTATGTTTGACCACCGATAACTTTGGTTGCTTACAATAACGGATTATAAAATTTTATTTTTTAGAAACTACATGTTACGGAGAATCCAACGATATCCACATGATATCTGTTATTGTATGCAACAAAAGTTATCAATGGTCAAACATGTCATGAAAATAGTTGTTGTCAAAGGGACCAAAATTAGAGGATCGGAGGGAGTACTTTAAATTTGTATGTTTCGTTGTACACTTGTCTAGCATTTAGTTTAGTTCTTTTAAAGTAATCTTGCTAATTGTGACATACGTGAGAGACAGACGATAGTTGTTGCAAACTAGGATGGAGTCTCACAGTTCACCCAAAAAGGATGATGTGGACAATTCTTTCTTAAAAAATTAGAAAAAATCTCTGTAATTATCTTTACATGAAAAGTAGTATAGCTAGAATATATTTGAATAAAATGTTGATAAAAAAATAAATAGATTTATAAATAATATTTAGAGTCAACAAGGTCGGTCTAATGTATTTTGGGACCAATGCAATATAAGACAAAATACACAATGTTTTATTTTAATAAAAAAATATTTTAAAAAATATTTATTGGAGATATTACCATAATCAAGTGCAATGATATGAGCTCACTCCATACTTATTTTATTTTTATTAAAATATTAAAAATAGTACAAAATAGAGGGGACATAAATCAAGACGTTAAAAAATATTACTTTGTTTAAATCATCTAACACAATATTTCAAATTTAATAATTTCTTTAGTATTTAATTCATTAAAGTAAATATAAATTTTAAATTTATTTATACCAAGTACATTCATGACTTTTCTCTAAGTAATGGATAAATTTTATTGTTTAGTTTGTGTATCTTGATTTTACTGCAATTAAATATAAATGTATACAAAGAAAATAATGTCATGAAGAATTGTTATGCAAATTTAAATAAATACATCTTCGATTGATTAGTAAGTTTGTGATCTTTACAAATTAAAAGCAAGAAAAATAATAAAATAAACATTATTTTTCAAGTTAAAAAATAAAATAAAAGGACGATTAAAAGAAGAGTTCATCTCTTGAAATAAGGTCTTTCCATAATTTATAAAAAGATCAAGGTTTAAATTGAAAAATTAGAAAAAATCAAGATAAAATTTTCGGATAGTATTAATCGGGTCATATACTTATAACTACTACATGTTGCATAATAAATTTTTAATCTTGCAACTAAAATGTTTTACCTTTCTATAATTCTAATTAAACCCCTTCTTTCCATAAGCATATGGAAAGACGATATTTTCTAAGATTTTGTCTTATAAGAAAGAATAATTTTGGGCCCTCAAAAAATTTGCGCCCAATGTGGGAGCACGGTCCGCACTGAGCTCGGGTCTACTATGAGAGTCAAGTGGCAAAATGATCCTAAGTTTAGACTGAAAGTGCCAATATAACTCTGCAAATGAGAAAATGTCAAAATAACTCTAACTCTATGATGTATGTGTCAATGCAAACCTGGGAACCGTAGACTTTAACTACGAACGGGAGATTTAATTGGAATTTATGAAAATGACAATTTTACCCCCTTATTAAAACTTATAATTTAAGCCTATAAATGCAATGATATTTTAAGCTTATGGGGTATTTTTGTCATTTCTGGTGCGGTCAACACCCAAAAAGATGATCTAATGCCGAAACAGTGACAAAAAGTTATACTTGCACATATTGTCACAAAAATTAAAGTTATTTTGACATTGTCTCATTCTGCAGTGTTATAGTAATACTTTCCGCCTAAAATTAGAATTAAAACGTGTAAATACTCCCTCACTTTTAGCCACTCTAATGAGTAATGAGAGTTGAGTTAACAGTAGCAATTTTCAAAAACAAAATTGTAACTTCATGGAGGGCAAAGGGCCCCGGGTGAGTTAAAATCGAAGAAGAGGGAGCTACCAAACCCAATAAAGACGATAAAACGCGAGGCTTACTCAACTTTGACCAAGCCGCAGTAAAACATATATAGGGAAGAAAAACAAAAGGCTGAATTCACGCTATATGACAAAACTCCTAGAGGAGAGTTTCGAAAATGTTGTTTATGAGACCCATGCAAAGACACCCACATCTCTCTCCCTCTCTGATAATAACACCTAGAGAAACCATTTTCAACACCACAACTTCCCCTACATCTTGGTCTTTGTAAAATAATTCCCCTAACCACGTCCACCTATGAACTGCTAATTCTAATTTTTTTACTCACACCAGGCCATTCAAAATCTCCTTTCTTGCTAGTAGCCACATTAGGGGTGAGATCGAGCCGATCCGAGCCGAGCCCAAGCTCCCCTAGGCTCGAGCTCGACTCGAATAAAAATGACTATGTTCGAGCTCGGTTCGAGATCGATTCGACCTTCATTTTTTGTGTTCGAACTTGGCTCGGTTAAAATTAGCAAAGCTCGAGATCGGCTTGTAACTGGTAATCGAGCTCGTGTTCGACCTCATAAGCTTGATTATGGCTCGAAAACTCGATTACGGGCTCGAAAGCTCAATTTATTCAATTTCCCCCCTAAAATATCCAAAACTGAAACCAACCCAAATAATTCAAAATTTTGAATTATCCGAACTGAAATTGAAAAATGGTTTCGGTTAAAAATTGGGTTCAAACCGAATAATTTAATTGAATGGACTAGACAAAAAAATAGGCTAGTTAAAAATTTAACCAAAAGATAGTCATTTTAAGACCCAATTATTCCAGCCCAATAATATTAAATGGGTTTCTAACTAGGTCTTACTAACTTCTAAAGGAAGAAGGGGAGTGATACTCTATTTATAAGTAATTTCTTCCTCCATTACTACATGCTATCCGATGTGGGATTAGCATTTCCTTCTTTTGGCGCCTCTGCTCATTTCCTTGCTTAGTCATTTACTACTTCCTTTTCTTTCTTTCCGATTTGTGTATGGTATATTGTTATTTTATTCATATGCTATGATAACATTGTTCCACTATAAGCCAATTGCTTTAGGTTGGAATTTTCAAATTGCATACGGTGGTAGTATCTAAGTTAACCACTGACCCTACCCAAAGACTTTTAGTAACCAAGCTATGAAGCCTTATTAATATTACACTCTTTTAGTTTATTAATATTATAAGTTTTCTCCCTTATTAGTTATTAAAATTAAATACATGATATTTAATATATCACTTAATATTAGTTATTACATACTTTAGACGAGCTCTAATCGAACCATAATCGAGTTTGAATGAGCTTCTTATCGAGGTTTTCACGAACATAAACGAGCCGATCAGCATTATGTTCTTTATTAATCGAGCCTAAAATTTTGTTCGTGTTCGTTCATTTAATATATGAACGACCACGATCCGATCTATAACCGAGCCGATCCAGAGCTTGTTCACGAACGTGCGTGTTCGTTCGCACCCCTATTGATAGTTAGTTATTACCTTTTTAAATCAAAATTGTTGATGTGTCACTTCATAAGTGCTCCTTACGTCCACTACCATTGTGGATGTGTTTTTTTAAAAGGTTACATATAAGCAACCAAATTGCATATATGCATTCTATTCTAAGACCTAACTAGGACACCACCATTAAATCGATTGAAACTCAGTGAATCCCGAAACTCCATCCATATGAATAGTTAGGAATGCCCTTCTGAGAAACACACAAACACTGCACCACCAACGAACCACCGCGACCGAAACCAAAACCACCACGATCTCACCTTCATTGACCACCTGCAGTTGGGAAACCACAGAGGGAATAAACGACACGGTCACATAACTCTGGGCAATCCCTATCAAAAAATTTGCTCTATTATTCATAATTCTCAACAGTGGTGTATTTTGAACTTTGTACCTCTCAGTTGCATAGAGTGTGAATTAATCCCTCCGGTTCGCTAACACTGACTCACTTACTTTTGACACTTGGATTTAGAAATGTTGAATTAGTGGTGGAGATTACATTGTGTGGATGAAAATAATCTAGAATTTGCCAAAAGTGAAAGGAGTCAATGTTAATAAACCATCCCAATAAGAAAAGTGGGTCTTTATTAGATAACCATACGAAGTATCATTAAATCAGACCCAATTCAACCATTATGGATGCTCTTAGGCCATCTCCAATGGTACGCTATTATTGCGTAGAAGGCAGAAATAGTTTTTTTTACTGTTGGCTCTCTCCACTTGTACGCTATACACAACGTTTGGACATTGCGGATGTACAGTGCTACGCAATAAGTAGCGTACACTGTAGTTACACTATCCCATTTTCTTTTTTGTTTTTGTTATTTGGTCCGCTTTCCGTTAATTTTTAATTTCCTTTTTGTTATGGTACGCTATATATAGTGTTTGGACATTGCGGATGTACAGTGCTACACAATAAGTAGCGTACACTATAGTTACACTATCCCATTTTCTTTTCTTTTTTGTTTTTGTTATATGCTCCGCTTTCCTTTATTTTTTTAATTTCCTTTTTTATGCTTTTTCTTTCCTTTATCTTTTCTTCAGTTAAAATATTTTTTCCATGATTAAGGCAGATATTTCACCTAATTTATCTTGTGGAAAATATTTCACCTAATTCAAATAAATTATTGTAAAAGATCCAGGGACATTATCCAACGTTGAAAATGCAAACTTCAATTATTATAAAAAAATAATACATAATAATAATTTAATACACACCAAACTTACAATAAACCTGCAATAAGAAAATAATATAGAAAAACAGTCAATAAAATTTCAAACAACATAAAGCTATATGTAAAATATTAAAAATTGCCTAAATAATATATTCTTCTCAATAATTATAGGGGAGACCCATTCTCGATCCACCAATATCGGAGAATAAGTTTTTGATTCCAGCACATGGGCAGATCTTTTTGCCGTGGTTTTTTCTTGCTCCTCTGGGATATAAGCATATATTATAGGATCAACAATAGTGCTCAAATCCATCTTCATAATTTTATCATCGCGGGCCAAGTCTAGGTGAGTTTGGTGCCTGTGTTGGAGGTCTAATTATTCACCTTGTAGTTCCCGCCTTGACTCCATAAAACTTATTATACGCTCTATTTCTCTTGAACTCTGGGATGAAGATTCTTCGCTTTTCTTTCTTGCAGATTTGGCTTTCTTTCCCCCAATAGAGTGTTTTGATGTCGAACCACCAGAAATATCATTTGCATCCATATGAAGGGAGTCTAATATAGGATGATGACGCTGGACACTCAGAACAAGGGTTCTCATCCGATTGGAGAGGGAAATCATTGAAATATCTTTGTATTGTGGATCGAAGTGACGATGATGCATCATCTTGAAATTTCAGAACATCTTTGAGAATATCTCATACATGATCAAACTTAAATCCTTTTTTTTGTAGTAACTTCTACTTTGAACAAATCTTTTGCTCGATCCATCTAAAAATGTATATGTTAGTAAGTACTTATGTAAAACAAAAAAGGAAACAACAAAGTAGTATTTCAATTCAAACTTATAATATCTTTTTCGGAGGCACCACTTGGATGCAAGTTGTTAACTTGGGGATCACATCCAATTAGCTTTCTCACTGCCTTCTCCATGATCGAGAAACACGAACTTCAGGATCTACTAGGATGAAGTTCACCAATCCCAGCTACTCTCTCATTGTAAATTTGTTGAACACGAAACCAAAAAAATTCAGCGGACTAATTGTTTCCTATGACAGGATCTTGTGATACTTACAACCATGAATAAGCCAACAACTTAACTTCATCAAAGTTATAGTTTGAACCTTTAGAATATGGAGTGGCATTCAAAGACATATTGAAATTGTGAGAGATGTTCCTTGTTTAAGACACAAAATTGTAAGAACATGTAGTAGTAATGTGGGTTGAAATAAATGAAGAAGTTGTACATATAAGTGAAGTTAGGGAAACATTCAAATGAACCCTTTCCCCTTCGACCTCTCAAGGGACGAAGATTCCTTGGCCTTTGCCCCTTTGACCTCCCAAGGGACACAGATCCCTTAACTTTTGCCCCTTCAACCCCCCTAAGGATGAATATTCCTTGACCTCTCCCCTTCGACCTCCCAAGAGACAATTATACCTTGACCTTTTCCCCCTCGACCCCCCAAAGGACGCAGTCCCTTGAACCCTTAAACCCTCGACACCCAACAGGATGCGAATACCTTCACCCCTGACCCCTCGACTCCACAAGGAACACAATAATATCCTATAAATAAGACATAGATGATTACATAGTATTACATCTCTCAATCCAAATAGAAATACTCATAGTTACTAATCAGCTTCCTATATATCTAATATTTTAGCATCATGAACTTCAACTTCGGAGGTTCTTCAAGCCAAATGTCTTCAGAATCCCCGTTTGATGACATGATGGAATCTCTTTCAATTTTCGATGATCTTGAATTAGAGGAAACAATTTTACAGGATTTGCTTGACACTAACAACAACGATGTAGTGGATACTCGTTCCTACATGAAAAATCAATCAAGGCACAAAGGCTCAGTTCCAGGTCATAAAATGGCCATCCGTGATCATGTAGCTGCGAATAAATGCTTATTCAATAATTATTTCTCAAATAATCCCCTCTACAATGAGCCATGTTTTCAACGTCGTTATCAGATGAGTTCAAGATTGTTCATGCATATTGTTGATGTGGTACGAACGAATGAAATATATTTTGAACAACAAAGGGATGCAGCTCATAGAAAATAGCCATCAACATTGCAAAAGATAACAGCAGCATTTCGTATGTTGGCATATGACACCCCTGCTGATTCACAGAATGATTATCTCAAATTGGTGAGTCTACTGCTATCGAGTCTTTCAAGAGATTTTGTCGGGCTAGCGTTGAAATATTTTCACAAGTTTATTAAAGAACACCATATGTGAATGATGTTGCTTGACTACTCTATGTTGTTGAGAAAAGATATTTTCCAAGCATGTTAGGTAGTTTGGATTGGATGCATTGGAAGTGGAAAAAAGTCCTAAAGCTTGGTCTGGACAATTTTCTTGTCGTAGTGGCCTTAGTGGGTCACCAACAATTATTTTTGAAGCTGTTGTTGATTATGATATTTGGATCTGGCATGCATATTTTAGTCTACCAAGGACCAACAACAACATCAATGTGTTGGAGTCTTCACATTTGTTTTCAAATCTTGCACAAGGCCTAGCTCCTAAAGCTCGGTATGTTATTGGAGGAAAACAATAAACCCAGGGATACTATTTAGCAGACGATATATCCAAAGTGGTCAACTCTTGTGTAAACTATTCAGAAACCTATGACTGTAAAATGTAAACACTTTGCAAAAATGCAGGAAGCTTGTAGGAAAGATGTGGAACGGGCATTTGGAGTTTTGCACAACGTTTTCATATTCTTGCTGGGCCCCATCTATTTTGGGAAAAGCATGCTTTGCATGATATAATGACATCATGCATTATAATGCACAACATGATCATAGAGGATGAGCGTAATCTTTCCACTCCAATAACGATACCGTCTACCGCACCCTCGTCGAGTTCAACCCCACATCCGAATATTAACATTGAGTTAATCATGGGTGAAAATATTCGATTTCAAAAATTTCTAGCGCGACATGGGCTCATTATGCCTTTCGCAACACATTGATATATCATTTGTGGGCGACATCTGGAAACCGTGAAGAGTGATATATGGAGTAATTGAATATTAGTATTTTTATTATTTTATGGAAATGTTGTATTGTTTTTTTATATGACTATTACGTTTTCTTAAATTGTTGTATTGTTTTTGTTTAGTTGTATTTTATTTTTTGAGCTGGTTTATTATTAATTATTATATGTAGTTTATTTTTGGAACGAAATAGTATTCTATGTAATAATGAATTATTATTATTTATTTTATTATTTTATATTAAAAATAACTATTCAAAGTAAATATATACACATGATAAGTTGAACTTAATTAAATTAGAAAGCTTATAAAATTATTGTTCATAGAGAATTTAAAGGAATATTTTTTTAGAGGAAGATATAGAGTAAACCATTGAATTAAATGCACTGTAACAACTGTACAAAAAAACACTGCAACAACTGAAAAATAGAGGTATTGCAGATGTCCTTAGATCTTGAAATTATACAGTAACAATTGGAGACCGAAAAAGGGTTTAATGGTAAATTAGATAACACATGTGTTTACACAGATATGAATTTAAATATTATTATAAATAAATATATTTTATAATTTAATTTAATTATTGATAAAAGTGTTCGTCTCTTAAGAGATATTTTTTTTCATAAACTATAGAAAAGCCAAGATTTAAACTGAAAATTAGAAGAAATGAAGACAAAACTTTTGGGCTGCATTAATCGGGATATAAACTTATAACTACTGCACGTTACATGATAAAATTTCAATATTCCAACTAATATATTTTACCTTTCAAATGACTTTTCCTTGATAAAATATTTATAAACGTCACTTAAGTGAAACAACGTTATCATTATTAACATTGTATGCATACATATTTCATATAATATAAAAAATAATCAAAGATTAGAAGATTTGATTGTAAGGTTTATGATAAATAATTTTTAAAATAATCATACAATTTTAATTAAAATGTTTAAATTAGATGATAATTTTTACTAATTAAACTTCATGCAATTGAGTTATAGATGGTCAATTTCTGTTTCTTCGAGGGTTTTTTTAAAAAATATTGTGATTAATTGATAACATTGTATTTTTTTCACTACCATGATCAATGAATCATTTCTGATAAAAAAAATACATTTTAGAGAAAGTCATATTTTATTAAACATTGAAGGGTAGACGAAAAGAAATGATGTTGCCAACGAATATTGTACTCCATACATCATTTTTAGACGAAACCAACAGTAAAAATTGGACATTTTCAGCAAC
>JAULKJ010295483.1:0-11954 GCA_032355405.1 Rubia balearica | reverse complement strand
CGCCGGTAAGGAAAAAGGTTCCTAGGGGAGATCGTCCATAACAGGTAGCATAGAGCTTTGAATACTTGTGGGAGAGGGAGAAGTTTTGGGAGGACTTCGTCGTGCCTCTCAAAGATAGTATTTATATGCCTTAATTGCGGATAGTGACAAGTCATGGTCGTCCACAAGGAATAGGGGTTATATAGAGTGTTGAACGTAGTTAGAAAGCACACGAAAAAGTCACTCTACATGTGTGGTAACCAAGTTGGGGGGTTTTGATTTTAGAAAAACACCACGACTACTTTAAACAACTAAATTTACCAACAATTAGAGAAAATAATAAAACTATGATCTCACTAGGATGAAAGATGTAATGTAGATGATAACGAATCTTAGGCACAATTGGTTTACATTTCTAGTCATCCTTTGATCATCAATTAATTATCCTATTCTTATAAATCAACCATATATTGTGGAGAACTTATCAACTCCTTTTGAGCAAAGATATTTCTCGCCTCTCCTCGGTGATAGTTAGATTGAGCGATCGACACCACACTAACCCTTACCCTCGGGTCACCCTAGACTATCGGCTTCATAGACTTTCCCGAGAAAAGCAATAAGATGGGAACCCAATTAGGGGTGTTCAAAAAAATTGGAAAATCGATAACCGGTCAAAACCAAATCGGTATTTAATTCGGTTTACCAGTTAATTGATTAATATCGATTATGGTTATCTAGTTATCCAGTTATGTCGGTTAATCGGTTTCTTTATCGGTTTTATTATTTGGTAATCGGTCTAACCGGTAAGAGATTTTATAGCATAATAATTAATTTCAACTCCAAAAATTAATTCATTAAACTTTGGGCTTTGATCACAAACCCAATAAGAAAACTTTAAATACCTAATCCAAATTAACTATTCTTTAAATTCTATATTATTAACCCATATGTCTTTAAATAATAATTATGTCCAAAGTAAATAATTATGCAAACAAAGGTCGATGTAGCTTATAATTGTGCCCAACACTATAATTATCGATTGGATACAATTTTAATATTAATTCAAAAAATTATTCAACTCCTATGCAACACAATTATACAATTTCTAAAAATTTTACCTTATATTCCAAGTTTTACGGCTTTAACTATTAATCAATATTAATATGTATTTATATTTTTAATTTTAAATGAATGATGTATAGATAACCGGTAATAACCGATACATCAACAAAAACCGATACTAACCGAACTAGTAAAACCGACAATATTATCGGTCGGTTATTCAGTTCCTTATAAAATTTTATAAACCGGTAGAAACCAAAACCGATTAACCGCCTAATCGACAAACCGACCGGTTGAACACCCCTATACCCAATACAACTAACACAATATCCTACAAGTGAGAAATATTGGGATAACACAAATATATTTACCAATAACGACTGCAAGGATTGGCCTTCATGCCAATCATTATTAGTGAGCCACATTGATAATTAGTCAAACCCATTCAAATTCATCTTAAACCTAAGCAATTTCAGCAATCCATAATCATAATTAGTTTTGACACCCAATTATAACCTAACATCAACTAACGATAATCACATTGACAAAAAGTCAAAGTCTTCCGAGTTTGACCAAAAACCAAGAAAATAATTAACCCACAATCATCAACTAGTTGATCATCCTAGTCTAAATCATGCATTAATTACACAAGAAAGCACAAAATATACTTGATAATCAAAGCACAAAATAGGATAAATAAAATCTCACAAATAATACTACAAATGCTTACCAATTGTACCAAGAGTATTTATAGCCTAGATTAGCTAAACCCATAACAAAAGAACAAAAATCTATGGCAAACATAAGATAAAAGATGAAGAAATAAATGTGTTCTAGGGTTTTGGAGAGTAAAATTTTGGATAAGGTAGGAAGTAATGAAAGAGAGGCTGAAAATGAGTAATAAAGAGCATCTCAATTCCGCTGTTGCGGGCCGCAAGACATTGCTACGGCCCGCAATTACCTTGTTGACCAATGTTGACCACCTTTTTAATACCGCTGCAGGTCGCAATACATCGATGCGGCCCGCAACGACCTTGTTGCCTTGCTTCTACCAAATTTCAGTATTTGGCCTTCTTCTTCAAAATCTTCTAACGTCTTCAATGCTTCTTCAAAACTCGCACTCTTCCAAACCCGAACACTTCAATATGATCTAAAACACTTAATAAATCAAATAATTAGAATATAAAACATATGAATTCATCCTAGCCACTTAATTGATAAAATGTTAATTTCTTTTCAACTAAGTCCCTGATCTATTACAAAATTAGATTTCGAATGATTTAAAAATGGGATATAAATTGAGCACCCATTTGTTTTCGAACAAGACCCACTTTTTATTCATGAAGTATTGTTTGTCGAACCACTTGCATGGTATCTCCTCCCCATGCAACGCCAACCCTGGAACACCTTTCAGAATCAAAGTGATCAAGTTTCCGTAAGGAAGACTCTTGATCACCCTCTTAGATAACGCCCCCCATACCATGTGTTTGAATATCGCAGTCCTGGGATTTATTTTCCTTCCCTCAATGATTTAATAAAACATCATCAATGTCTCACAATTGGGTTTTGTAATGTGGCCTGGGGTGGGTAGGATACTCCTAGCTATCATTTCGTACACGATACGTTGATCAATGGTCGAGATTTTTAACCTAAAACTCTTTAGTTTCCCTAAGTTGGTGGGTTTCACTAGAGGTACCTATGACTACAGGTGATAGGATCAACATAGGGTAGTCAGAGTTAAGAGGAAAGGTCTCCCTATTATATACGTTATCTAACGGGCCATCAATTTTTTGGAGGAACACATCCTTGGGACCTTTGTAGGAACACTCCAAAATTGATTAATAATCCATGGACTGAGGTCTATGGTGTACCCATTCATCCTTGTTTGGTAAGCACCCCTCTCTACCTCACTTAAATTGCAATAAAATTGACAAATTTTGTCAAAGTGGGAGGTTTCGTTTAATGTTAGCAACTTAAGGACACGCTAGCCATTAAACTTAGAAACATGATTCGCTAAACCTATGCTATGATAGACATTTAAATCGATAACATAGCAATCTAACAATTTTCTGCTTTGGCATAAAACATTGTACCTCTCTTGTGCTTGGGTAGAGACAAATCTAGCACTTTGCTCATTAGTAGTGGTTTTCGAGCGCCTTCAGCTACCCCTCTTTCAACTTTCCTTTGCCTCCTGGACCTCCTTGTTATGATGACTCCATGGTTTGATAGTGTTTGCCGCGAAAAAATGATTCAAATGGATTATGGATTGTAGTTTCCTGCTCCAAAAGTGAGAGGTTTTGCTATTAGGGTTTTTTATTTGGGGATTTTAATTGCCCGTCTTTTAATTGTTTAATATAAACCCATGATTCTTTCGTGTCTAGAACTAAAATTGGACCTTTAATAAAGAAGATCCGAATATGCTGTTCCGAGTCCAGAAGATCTTCGTGGTTATAATATTAAGAGCCAAATATCCATTTCTGAGTCCAGAAATTTATTTGAACTTGAAGAGCCAATATACTAGGTTCAACCCAAAAATATCTGAACTCGAAACCTCTCTTCCGAGTTTGGAAGATAGGTATGCCCTATGATGGTGAAGGGATGATTATAATTCCGAGTTCGGAAGATGTTCCTGCTCATAGTGTGAATAGCTGAATTTTAAATTCCTAGTCCGAAAATGAAAGTGAAGTTCAAGAGCCAATCCATCAGGTTTAGCATGGAAATGGGGTCTGAACTTGGAACCTTGCTTCCGAGTCTGGAAGATGATTTGACCAAATTATTATTAAAAGTCGGATATATTATTCCGAGTTTGGAAGTTCGTCGTGCTCAAAATGTGAAGAGCCAAAATTCAAATTCCGAGTGAGAAAATAAATTACAACATGAAACCTTAAAGAGAATTCAACCACCAGGTTCAGTCCAGAAAATGGAGCTGGACTCGGAACCTTGCTTTCCAAGTTCAAAAGCTCTTAAGGTAACAAAAAATAGGCCACAAACAAAGTAATTCTCACCAGGTTCAGGCCAAATTTTGTACCTAAACTTGGAAGCATTGGTACTTCAAGTTGGCAACAATGCCAGATTTACTCCGGAACCCATTTCCGCCCTCAAATTAATGAAGACCAGACCTACTTCCGAACTCGAAAGTAGTTCATGAACTCTTGCCAAAAGTGAAGCCTTATGTGCAAAACTTGTTTACAAACAAAGACAGCTTGACACATTCACATACATATCGACAATTTCACATAAACACATTTAAATGTAAATCTTCAAAACTCTTCCAAATGAGTTTTTAATTCCTCTAATCACTTACATCATAAAACAAGTACTAACATCGTTCCAATGTATGAATTTGTCTCAAAACGGTATAACCCAATTCAAGTTTATACAAAACCCTAAAGTCAATATTTATGAATTAGAAAACATCTAGATAAATTCTTTGTCGCTCTCCTTCCGACGGCGGTATCATTGGAATTTTCACCGGTATTTTCATCCTCCACATTATCGGGCTCCCGAGAAATGGCCACCGCCCTCATAGCCTCTTTAGGAGCGGCGTATTTTCCAACATTATCTTCTTCTCCTGGATCACTCTTTGAGAATTCTAGAGTAAATTTTTGCTTTGGCTCGTTATCCAGTGGCAACTGCAACTCCGAGGCCTCAATCAACTTTTCTTGTTGGGCTTCTACTCAGGCCAATTCCTTGTTCACTTTAGTAACGTCACCTCGGATGCAGTAAAAGTACCTACTAATGGTACTCTTCCAACCTGATTGCCCACCCGGACAAATAAGATAGACAAAAATGTTCCAATTATTTACAACAACAAAAATAAAATCATACACTACATACAAGAATACTCGGTAACTCAAAAGAGTAGATGAATCAGCCATGTTTAACTCTGCATCTCTTACCTTTTTAGCCGCTTTGGAGGAGGTGCCTGTGAGCTCCTTGTGTCGCCATTTCCTATCGTCGCTCATATCCAATTTCTTGTGTGCAAACTAGGTACTGTATTAATACTCCAAGTACAAAGGTTTATCCATTGGTTGGACCCCAAACTGTTTTAGCATAATAGTGATAAATCCACCATAAGGTAGACCCTTCTTCTTAGTTCCCACTGCTTTAAGCATATAGCACAATATTATGTATTCCAGATAATGGGGATTCCCTCTATCATATAATAAAACAACATCAGATTTCCAATAGTTGGCTCGTAGGCGTGGCCACTGGAGGTTAGAAATTTAGGCAAATCCACTTGTAAACAAGTGTTTGTTCAACGGTCAGGTTACCTACATCGTACGAATCTTCCTAACCGGTCGAACTACCTTTCCTACCAAAATATTTTCTAGCCATCTCTACAAGGCACAGTGGGGTGGCTTCGATAACATCGGGCCATTACTGCTGATGATAGAACTCTAGGGGACCCTCGGGATTATAAGAGCTTAACTTCGAAGCAATGGTATAAAAATTAGCTAAGACAAAATTTATGGTATATTTGGTGACAGTTACTTATTTTCCATTAACAAGGGTAAAATCATCATTCTTAAAACATTGGCCTATGTTAGCATACCTCGTCCGTGTGCACACTCTCCTCACAAGTCAACAATTTCTCCATTTTTTATTTCTAAAGTAACGCAATAATTAATCTAGTGACAAATCATGCATATCGGCACTACGTATAAGTTTTGAATTTGTACATTTTCTCATTCATAGAAATCAACATACCTCCTCTCTACTTCAGTGTTGAAGAATTTATCTGAACCTTCAACCTAAGTAAACAGAGTGTGGCTATGCGGTGATGCATTGCCCGCCCTCCTCAACCTCTCCCTCTCAACGTGATCGTATATTGGAAAATGTTTGAGTTGAAAGATTAAAGGTTAGTGATACAATGTCGATCTGCAAGGGTTTTTGTATTTGAATATATGTTAAAGTGGAATTCAAATTGGTTTGGGGTTTTCTTTTTTGAAACCCCCCTACAACTTCCCAGTCTGGAAGGCGTTCTGACCATTTATTCGTTGGAGTAGAAGAACTCTAGATCAGTAACATAATGAGATCTTAAAGATAGAAGGGCCAACAAAGTTTTGATTGTGGAACTTAGTTACCCGAGGGTTTATACTTCAGCATTAAACACTTTTCAAATTGAGTAATAAATGTCCAAGTTTCAAGCGGGAGTTTCCCACCTTTTTTCTCCTCTAAAACCCACACTCTACTAATCACGTTCTTCTTCACAGATTCTTCACACAATCAAAGACAAAAATTATGAACTTATCCATCTCGTGCTATGGTTTGCTCTTAGGTGAGAATTTTTTTATTTAAATTCATGTACTAGGTTTTTTCATCAATGTGAGTTTTGGTTTAAAAATTTCATCAATTTTCATCTTGTGCTAAGGTTTTCTCTTAGGTGAGAATTTTGGTTAAATTAATGTGTCAAACTATGCTACTAGTTTCTTCTTCTTTGCTCTTAGGTAAATGATTACTATATATTATTTGTGCATAATTGATTATTCTATGTTAAGTGTGTATGATTATGTTCTATAAATTAATACTCTCCTTTTGTGCACAATCATTATTTTTGCCTTAATACGAATTTGGTGTGTATGTTTATGTACAATAATAGATCTTCTTGTTATTTTCTTACTCGTGCTCAGGTTTGTGAAATAGGAGGATTTAAAATGCACGTGTCTTGATTTGAATGAGTGGGTGGGTGTTGAGGAAGAGGGGTTTAGATGATGCATTAAATTATAATGCTGGAAATACGGAAACAACGTTGGATGAGGATAAGGATGAGGAAGAAGGGCACGGAGAGCCGAGAATATAAAAAAAATGCATTGTAGGGCATTGGAAAGGAGAATGACTAGGAAGGAATTAACCCCATTGGTTTTCAATGTAATGTGACGGTGTTTGTCAAAAGACCGTGCAAAGTGGTCAAGTTGGGTAAGTAAGTTGAACGTACACAGGTGGACATCCAGTACGATAGTTGGCACGTTATGCCAAAGGAATACAAAGCCACCCTATGGATGGAATGCTAGGTAGCCCTTAATATTTGTATAAATGTTTGTTCTAATACAATTACTCTAATTTAGGATCATGGGGAAGCCAAGCGTATTTACCTTTTCCTTTAATGTGAAAATAAATATAGACCATTTGAGGTCGATGCCCCCAACATGGACGGGTTAAAAAAGATAGCCATGAAGATGTTATCCAAAAGTTGGCGAGAATACAAGTACACACTTTCTAGAGATTACATTTTCTCGAATACAAAAGGGGATCGCTCATGGCTAACTTACACGCATATTTTACCTGAGAGTTAGGAAATCCACAAAAAAAAACCCTTAGAGAATGATAAGAACGTTAGTATACTACAAATATAAATGGTTTACATTTCAAAATTGTCAGTGTTCATGTTCCATTGCTTTTCTCTTTTCTCGTTGGGTACGAGGAAAGAGAATACACACAATGCTAAGTTGGACATAATTCCACATCGGAAGAGTGGTGGAGGTAATGGATTGGCATCACTCAAGATGGTGAGAGAACAACTAGAACAAGATGTTCTACTAGCAATTCAAAGGGAATGTTCGAGGAAGAGGCTAGGGCATCGGTTGTTCCGATCAATGTCAAACAAATATATCGGTGTGAACCATTTCTCAAGGCACGGTAAAACAAGAATGGTGATTTTGTGAAAGATGGCGACATTGAACTTGCGAAAAAAGTGGTACGTTTTTTAAAATTATTATTTGCTTGCACTTATTGAATTGCTCTTCAAAGAGAATTAATGCTCTTCATCGCTTCCATTTTGGTAAGCTAAATTAAAGCAGGATCAAATGGAAGGTCAATTCATTCCCACCGGTAAGCATGACATCTTGTGCGAGGTAATGGGAAAATCCGATCACCCGGGACGCAGTAGAGGGGTTGGTGCATTTGTGACACAAAAATAGGATTTCGAATTATTTGTTCTTATGAGAAAGCTAAGCTATCAAGAATACATGTTTCAAAAGAAAGCCATTCTCCTAGAAAAATGATTACATCAACAGGAGATTTTGATTAGAAAGTTAGTGAACCACATCGGCCTTGTCGTACCTGAAAATCCTGAAGATCATAACACCGACTGGAAGCCGCCATTGAGAGGTTCTCACCACTCTCCCGGCGACATTGAAGTGAACAAAAATGCATTAAAACCAGGACCCAAAATTGTGCCAATCCTCGACAAGGCAATCTTAACATACCCAAAAAAGGTACGGACAATTATCAAAAATAAATGACATATATTGAGGTCGTTCGTAACAAAATATATTTTTTTCCATGAAGGGTTCTCAACTAAGCGAGCTTTACGTATAGGTTGGTGAAAATTGCACACCGCTACATGTAGCTGATGGTATGTTTTATGAATCAATGAGACATCATCACTTCAAACCAATCGGGGTTGGAATTTCAAGGGTATCCGTGAAGAAACCGTTAGTGCACAATGCAATGTTTCCTATTCCTTACGGAGATTACAAGAAGGTTGTCCGCCCCAAGGAATGTTGCTTCTTTGGCCTCGGCATCTTGTTTATGTCAATCACGAGAAGGACGTCATTTGAAAGTGAGACCTCCGACAACCACAAAACCTATTGTACCACGGGGAAAAATAACAAACCACAAATGATGATAGCAATAATGGAGAGGGAGTCACCGCTTTTTGTACGGGTATTTCCTGATTGGATCTTGGTACATCAACATAGCTCAACATACATTTTTTCCCGGAATGAGTGTATTTTTGGAAGAAGCCGAGACATCATTGCATTATGAAGTGATTTTGAAGATTTATGTAATTGTGACCAAGTCAACCAAACAATCATGTCCTTTTTTTGTTGTAAGTGTGAGTTTCTTTTTTAATGTTTAAAATTTTAAAATGTGATAGCAATACATATTAATACCTAACATTCTAAATTGTGTATGTAAGGTACATGTATTACTTTTTTCACCAAAGGAAGAAGGGTTGGGTAGGCTATTTGTGTCCATTGATGGCTCAAGGGATCGGGTGTTCAAACCAAGAACGGATAGAATACTACGCAAGTGCATAGGCCGGAAGGAAAACAAAGTCTTCGTTGCACCTTACATTGAAAAAGTAATGATTAATATGTTCATACTATTGTGCATAGCCATGCCTAACTACATATTCATGCATATTTATATAAAATTTGGATGTAGGGATAATTGGAGATTGATTTTCATTGTTCCGGACGACAAGAGTGTGTATTGGATGGATCCATTACACTTTGAACATTCACAAGAATTTGTAGATATTTTGGAGAGTGTATTCAAGGAGTCTATTCGTCAAAATGACTTCAAAGTAGGCGAAATCAAGGTTCAAATTACTACAATAATCTCCTACTGAATTCTTTCAATTTAATTTTTACTAATTTATTTCCATGCACATAATTAGTACAAGAAACAAGTGAAAACATGGGAGTGTGGGTACCACGTGATGTTATACGCAGCACAGTGCGTTAAAGATGTCTGCTTGGATTACCTAGAGATTGATAAAGTAAGTATAAAGTGCAATAAATTTATTTTTTTCTTATTCAATAATACATTACTAACCTACTCGAACTAATTTATTATATTGCAATGTGCACAGATTTTTCCAAAGGAATGCAAGCCGTATTCACGGGATGACATCAACGTGGCAAGAAATTGTTTGGCAAGACATCTAATCAATGTCTGATCCGCAAGTATTGGAAGACCGAACGTGGTATTATGAAAATATGAACAATCGTTACACTTATTTTGCGGAATAGAGTATGGATATTTTCTATTCCTATCTATAGATTGTTGCTTGATTACCATTGTTTATAGATTCCTGTTGGAAATACTACCATGTTGTTTAGTGTTAGATAGTTATAAAGTTCGATTAATGTTATGTGCAAAATAGAATCTATGTGATTTTTATTCCCATGTATAGATAATTGCTAATGTAGCGATGTCTATACATTTTTGCAAACCCTAACAATGCATTAGATATTTGTTGAAAACATTATTGGTGATTTGAGGCTATTTCAGGCCAGATTTAGCATGAAATTGAATATTTGCCATTGGAGTTGACTAGTCTTACGAACTCGGAATTTAGGTTCCTCTTGTGAAAAACCGAAAGACCGATTTACAATTTCCAAACTCGGAACCTAACAGTTGAAAATATTTCCGGACTCGGAAGCAAAATAGCCAACGAAAGTTACAAACTCATAATAGATATTCAGTAAAAAACATATTTTGAAACAAAAAACTAGGTTTCCAACGGATATTGGACCCGATTTAGTAACCTTAGCATTCCACTCGACACTAGTTCAGGAACCAGAAGTTAATGTAGCTTCCGATGTTGGAAGTTGCAAGCACAGCCGACGGAATTAATAAGCTTCCGAACTCGGAAGCTCTTCAAAGGCGGTTCCTCCAGTGTGAGGAAGGCGGAAAATAACCGCCTTCTATCATGCTCTTTAAAGGCGGTTTTAACAACCGGGGAAGACACCTACAAGGAGCCATTTCTGGTTCGATAGAATCGCCTTTAATCGCTCATTCCTATACGAGTGAAAAGACCTAATTAAAATTATACCCAACCTATAAATTGCCATGGGTGTTTCTAAGAATAATCCTTAGGCAGCCTTACCAGAACTTGACAGTCCCTCGAGATCAGTATATCTTCAGCCTTACCATGAAACTCCAGCTCTCATGCCATTAGTTGCAAGGGAGCTAAGCTCATCTGAGAATATGGTAATTGTGGTTCCACACTTGCTTTTGTTCCAAGGCCTTCAATATCATGGGCTTATCTCTTAAAGTTCATAGAATTCAAGTCCTCGTGTGCTTGTCTTGCCACTTTTTTTTTTATTTAGGAGGGCAATATTGTCTTTTCAGTGAATTTCGGCCAAATTTTTCGTTGACAAAAAAGTCATATCAGTCTAGGGTTAGATTGATACTTTATGATTTTACAAGGTTATTTTGTCACTTTCATCCAAAAGATTGGGTTATTTTAGCACTTTTCTCAATTGTTTATTTCAAATTTTAATGTGAGACACAAGAAGTACACAAAAATTTATCTTAATTTTATAATCAACACCACCGTACAATGCGCTATGAGACCCCACTAGCAACATTTTAATCAAATTTATTGTTGAAAATAAGGAGATTATTTTTACATCCTCTATTTCTATTTGGTTAATTATACTTCACTTTTTTGCACATCTAATATGCTAATTAAATAAATGTAATTGAGGTTGAAAGTATAAATAGTAAATTAGGTAACCAAAATCATATCACGTTATCATCAACATCGGAAAGGCATCACTTTTTTAAAATATTTTAAATCTAGAAAATCATTGCCATATAACAAAAAGAGGAAGTATACATTTAAAAAAAAAGGTAAAGCAGTGCTAAAGCATCTAGAGGATTTATGTAGATTTTTTTAAATAAAAAACAAACAATAGGACCCTTCTCATTAAGATATAAAAATGGTGTACAATTTTGATGATAAACTAGTACTATTATTAGTCTATCTACTATTACAATTGATGCACTAATGAATTATTGAAAAATCATAACTAAAATGAGAAAAACTTATCTAATACAAGGTGGGATGAATGAACTCTCATATGGATGACTCACACAGTTTGAGTGGGGTGACCTCCCACTTGAGCTCCACACCATCATGGTGTATCAGAGCATGTTCCATGCCAACCTGACATATAGAGACTTAAAGACCATCATTTGGAGGAGAACTTCTCCGAGCTGCGTCTGGTCAGTCGAACACAATGCCCTGATTGCCTTAGTGGCTAACTACACTACTAATGAGCTGAAATCAGGGTAAAGGTGCACCAGATCTGATATACTGGAGACAAAAAAGCCCAACTAAAATAAGAAATATAAACCAGAATAATTTCATAACCAGATTTACCATTTTGATT